>VXBA01002171.1:643155-733784 GCA_013399895.1 Serilophus lunatus | reverse complement strand
GGGTCGGGGGGGGGGGGGGGGGTGGGAAGAAGCTGCAATCATAATGATGTATCAGTTGATCCAGATAAATGTTTGCTTCTGCTTTTAATCCCTCATGACTACAGAAAATAGATACACTAATATCATTTTCCTTAGGATGATACATGACAGTCATTTTCTTTTTTTCCCTCCCAATTTTTGTTTTGTATAAATTTTTACACAGGCCAGGGAGAGGGAGACAAAGAAGAGCATGTACACAAACATCTCATGGCTGCCCAATGAACTCCTGCAATTCGGAAGTGAAATTGTTAAAAATGTGTTGAAAACCTCAAAGTGTAGCTGAAGTCTGGGGTTTTGGCAAGGAAAAGATGGCCCTCAGCACAGGGCCTTAGGAAAAATGCATTTGTGTGAAGGCAGTTTTTACTCTGCCAGTAGTCTTGGAGATAAGGCAGGAATTGTCACAGGAATAGTTCCAAAATATGTTTGACAGCTTAAGGAGAGAGAAGGAAATGTTGATGTGCTGCTGGGCAAGGTTCTGCCACCATCATAGAGGGGCTTCAAAATGGTGATTTCACTCTGGCTAAGCCAAAACTAGTGCAGAAAAATCCCCAGCTTATGGAACCAGATAGACCCAATTATCCACCATTTTCAGGCACTGAAAATAACTTTTGTAAAACATTTTATTTATTTCCTCCATAGGATGTATCTCACTTGAAAGAAATGAAATGACTTGTAAACCTACTGCTTTTCAAGGGGGTTGAGTCATGCCAGAGACTGATGAGGAGTTGGATGGGGGTGGAGGAGGAGGGAAAGCAATTCTGGTAATATGGAGACCTTGTCATTGTGTGGCAAAGGAGTTTTAAGAGCCATGATTATGCTTGAGAGAAATTTTTGCAGGATATATATGATGAATGGTGCTGAGATGTGCTGGAAACTGAATAAATAGATGGAGCAAGTGCTTAGCCAGGCACAGTCACGTTGTTGTAGCAGAGGTAGCAAAGTCTGATGGCTGCAAACAGTTGTTCTGTAGGAAAATGGGGAGCAGCTTTAAAAGAGCCAAAACCACATTAAAAAAAAAAAAAGAAATCAAGCAGCACCTCTGAACTCACAGCATTCGAGGGCAGAGGTACAGAACATTTTATGTGATTGGATTCCATGAACAAATAGCTCCACATTTCAGAAAATTTCAGTTGCCTTCTGAATAACAACAAAAAGCTGTTGTTTCTTTGTGTCCTGTTTCATCTCCTTGTTTGAAAATAGATCCAAAGAGAGTTCCTCCTTCTCAGACAGCTCTTTTTGCCTCTTCTTTAATATGCAGAAGAAATGGTATAAAATGAAAATAAACGAGGTATAAATAAAGGAAACAATATCTATCTTACTGCTCTGTCTCAAAGCCTTGGGTAAAAGATTCCTTCTGGAGAGGAAGGCCATGGTTGGAATGGGGTTAGGAGGAATAAATGTGTAATTGTATTGTTCTATTTTAGTGTTGCAGTCTCTGGGACTGAGAGAAAGGCGGCAGGGCACAGATATGACAAAGGAGAATATTTGAGGGTTGCCTGTCCCTCCTTGAGGAGAGACCACATGAGTGAATGAGGTCGATAGAAGGGTAAAAATAGAAAGTGGGAAAAAGTGGTAGGGTGAGAAAAGCCCCTTGGAAAATGTCCCCAGTGTTTGAAGGGAGGAGGAGGAAGAGAGTGAGAAGAAAGGCAGGGAGGAATGGTGTCACCTGTGTGCCAGATTGAAGCTCCAGTGAGAGATGGGTAATTTGTGATGTCAAAGATATCAGTGGGGGTTTGTAAGAGATAAGGAGAAGACAATGTTAAGTCTTGAATTTACAAAGGTCAGCAGTGATGCCTGTGACAGCTGTTTTAGCAGAAGTTAGAAATTACATTTCTGTAGGTCTGAGGAGGAGACTCACAACAGCTTCCTGAGTGAAGGAATTCCCAGTTTTAACCTTCTTTGCCTTTAACAAGTTATGATCATTTCTTGTCTTGTAACAGACATCTTCCAGCTATTCATTAAATGACTAATATTATTGCACTTTATACAGGCATAAATAATGTGTGTTACATGTGACCATTCCTGGCAGAGCTCTCAATTCTGTTTCTGCAAAGAAGCATTTGTTTGCCTTCTACTTAATAACAATCAAGGCAATGGAGATACTTCTATAGTATTTCCAAGATACTTGGAATGTTTACTGCACATAATGCTGCATATAACTCAATGCTCATTGCATTCTCCCAATAATTTATTTTAAAGATGAACACCCACCTCCTTCCTGAGCTCCCCTCCTCCATTCACCTTTCACTTTGAGCAGAATCCTTTCCAAAGCAATCAGCTGGGTCTGACCCAAGTACAAATATTCTAAGTTATGCCATTGTTCTTCTGTTTTTCCTGAAGTATTTTTTCCACCCCACCTTGTTTAATACAAGCCGATTTGATCCTGACAGTTCATGGAAGTAGTGATGGCTTTAAATATTTTATTTTAATGAAATGAAAAGCTGCTATTGCTTTAGAGCATAAAATGTGGCAATAAATTGGGAATACACTGCTTGCTTTTACACACACACATTCTGCCTGGTATCTATGAAAGGTCATGACCAGTAATGAAAAAGTGTGTGAAAACAGTTTGCATCCCTGGATCTTTGATTCATTAAGGTCATTAGTGAGCTGAATGGAGTTGAAAATATCCTCCATGAGCAGAGAAAGTATTTATGAATGTAGATGATGAATAATTTCTTAGGGTGAAGTAACTGTTCAAGCTTCTCTGTTCCTTGGACACTGACAGAACAGATTGGGTTTGCTCCTTGTGAACAAGGTCTCCAGTGCCTGCCTGTTGGGTTGCATCAACCAGCATTTTCAAATTAAATTCCAGCTGAAATTCCACCAGGCAGGCAGCTGATCCCCTTTTTCTGGTGTGTGTGAGAATTATGACTGGAACACTGCTTCAGGTTTTTATTTAAATGTCTTGATTTTTTTTTATTAGTATGCAAAAATTTACTAAGATACAGGAGAAATACAGATTCCATTTGATATTTGAATATGTATGAGAAAGAGAAGGCTATCTTAGGAGACACATTCATATAAGAGAGTCTTATTCACAGGAAATTGGGAGCACAGTTCAAAGAATATATTTAAGAATGTCAGCAGCATTGAAGCAGCCAGAAGAGCTTGTGTGGTGAGAGAATACTGCACCAATAATAAAGAGAAATACAATGCTGCTGCACCCAGTAATGACATGGAAAATTGTATGTAACTGCCTTCCACTGAGAAGGAGATAATGAAGTGGAGATGAAGCAGAATTTAAGCCCGAGATATAAACTGTGTCTTCAGAATCCAGAGGTTGTTCATAAAGTATCTGGGATACTGAGAACCTTCAAGATGCTGCCTTTTCCTTGAATGGTTCCTTAGATATTAAAACACCAAATTAATTGCAGAGAAAACTATTCTTCACATTTTGTCTTAGAATTAGGAATCTCAAAAATTAATTTTTTCCCATCCTAGACAGAAAATTTCTAACTTTTATTCACTCAAACAGGCCAAGAAGCATAAGCTTGTCTTGAAATTAGGTAACTGGGCAGTATCAGGATGATTGTAACCTCTCATTCCAATCATTCCAATGGAATATGAGCAAACCCTTGGCAGCCAGCAGGAAGATACCCCAGAACACATGAAATTCACAGATTTGCTGGATACATAACCTGTCCTAAAATCCTTGCTCTGCTAAAACTCAGGGAATGAATCTACCAGAGAAAGACTTCCTGGCAGTGATAGTAACATAACTCCATTTAATAGGGAACAAATAATAAATATTGAGGTCTTTATGATAAAATACAAATTGTCCTTTGTCTTCACTATATGCTGAGAATAAATGCAGAAAAATGTTGATAGAATGTTATGGTTTGCTACCAGTTATATTGAGAATTTAAAGTACTTGTTTACTGTGTATCCATGTTTTCAGTTCTAAATCTGATATTCCAGAATAGACTTTGGTTCTGGAATTCTGAATGTTTGCTTTAATTTCCAGGAGCAATTGTGTAATCACATTTTACAAGCTAGGTGGTAAAAAAGGAGACAGAACAAAGCAAGAGTTTATGCTTCAGAAAAGCTTTCTTTACATCATGATGTCATATCAGTACTACAGGAAGAGAGACATGAATGAACCTCTGAGCACATACGGGGAGCCTGGTTTTCTTCACAGGACTGGGGATCCCAAGGTCATTAAAACACCAGGAAAGCTTTGGCTTTGAATATAATTTTGGAACTCCTCTGGAGGAAGAACTAAAACAGTGGTGAACAGGCAGGACTTGCAAAAGGTAGATCCCAAAATCTGTGTGTGTTCTAAGCACCAAATTCTTCACTGGCACATTCTTGCCCTTTCAGCTGAAATGGACCATGGAAGAGCTGAGGACTGGTCTGGGATTCTTGAGTGCTCTGCTCTCCAGGACCCTTTATCAGTTTGCCTTTTTTCCTGAGTTTTTTTCCCTTCATTTTGGGAGAAAAATCCCCTAATTCATATTGTGGATTTCTGCTTCCACATGGGGATTTTGCATCCCTGAACTCATGATTCTAAAGGATTAAACCTGAGCAGCAAAGACTTATCTGTCCCTCTTGTCTCCGGAGCTTAGTCATTAAAATGCACCAGCCTTAGGACATTTTATCTGTGAAAATATTGTAATATTGTGAGGAAATAATATTTCTTAAGTGGCTGAAGTGAACCATGGATTTTCCTTAAACTAGAAAGACTTCCAGTTGGTTAAGTAGGATTTTCCCCCCTCAGGACTATTTCTGAATCTGGTCTGTTTCTGCAGACCCTTTTTTTGACACTAATTCATGTTTTGCATATGAATAAGTAGGACTTGTGTGTTCTGACATTGGATGTCCCAGGCTTTAAAGGTTCTCCTTTCAGTTGGAGAAATAGAGAAAAGCAATAAAATTACCAGGTATGAGTCTCCTTTAATTTAGCTGTGGAAAAACCCAGTTGCTCCATCAATTTGAGTGACAGCTTTGGACAAGAAATTATCATGTTTATTTTACTCACAGTCATCTTCTCATTGTTAAAGGACAGGCAAGGAGATATTGTTTCTCTGATGGTAATGTTCATGGCAGCATAGAAAATTAGCTTTAAGTAGGTGTATTTCTGAAATGTATGTTTTTCAGTCCCTGACAGGGATTGGAATGTATTGGCTGTTATGGGTTTAGTTGCTAGTTAGCATATTTTTGTGTTTTATTCTTGGGACCTGTGTCACAGATGCCTGTGGCTCATTGAGTGCTCTGTACATGTTTTGCATGGTAAAGTTTGGTACAAAAATTAGGCTTGTACACAAACTCCTATTTGCCCTGATTTTTTGGGGGTTGAAGTGAGAACAGAGCCATGATTCTAAAAGTCCTTT
Source organism: Serilophus lunatus (assembly GCA_013399895.1). Lineage (NCBI taxonomy): Eukaryota > Metazoa > Chordata > Aves > Passeriformes > Eurylaimidae > Serilophus > Serilophus lunatus. The sequence continues at coordinate 728,412 of VXBA01002171.1, read as the reverse complement.
TGTTTGCAAAAGGTTAAAATTAGTTGTAGGATTTATTCTACACAGAAATAAAATTAAAGGAAATGAAGATCCTCTTCACTTCCTCCTGCCATGTTCTCCCTTAACAATAGCACATTAGAAAAAGGAGGAACATGCTATTTGTTGTTTCTTTACTGTTAATATGAGGCAGGTAATCTTGATTGGCATTTGGAAAAAGCAGTCATGTTTCTAGGAAGTTATTCTTGACTTGATACTTAGTACCCCTGAAACTATAATTTTCGTTCCTTCTTCTAAATGTTATCCTTTTCTAATCTCTTAGTTTTGGTCCTTTCTGTTTTTTTCTGTTTCTCCATTATAAACATAATTGTTGTGTATAAACATAAACACAAGTTAAGCTAGTAAGTAGCTTTTGGTACAGATGTGTGCAGCAGGGAACTTCCTCTGTTGCCTGACCCTTTCAGAGTTATACACCACTCGTGATGTTGCCACTAAGACTTTCCAGAGATATTGATCCACTTTGGTTTCCAGGCTGAACACAACGAACCCTGAGGTTCCTCTCACTGCTTTTCCTTCTGACATTTTGCTGGAATTCTGGTGAAGGAGGACTGGGAGCCCGTTTTAGAGAATGCCCACAATTCCCTGTGAAGGAAAGTTTTGCATTCCCTCCAATGTGTGCACATCCTCAGATTTATCAACCTTTGGGACACACAACTTTTCCTGTGCAATGGAACACAAGCCTTGACAGAGGCCAACCCTTCTGACCTTCCTGCTCTTCCAGGTACGAACCTCCAATAAGTGTTGGGTCCTTTGTGTCTTTGTTGTTTGTCTTGGTGCTGTTCCCTTTCTCAGGGGATCTAATCAATATCTAATATTGATTATAGCTGCCATTGAAATGACCAGTGCAAACTCCTGTCCCTGCTGAAGGGACAATGTGTGTGGCTGTATTTTGCCTCCATGCCAAGCTCTCCCCTAACATTTGCTGCTTCCAGACACATGGAATCCCAAGCTGGGTAAGCTTTTTTCCTTGGGTGGTTGTGCATCACACCTAATTTTTTCTCTACTCCTCTCTGAGCTGGCAGTGATTCCAGAGGCAGCAAAGCAGCTCATTGGCAATCATCCAGGAAGAACTGCTTTGTTTTCATTATTAAACTGTGAGTTTATAAGACAGATAGTGGAATGGGTTTAGTTCTAGTAAGTTGAAACAGCCCTGAGGGTTTTGTGTGCTACCCCAGCAACCTCCTGGGTGACACTGGTGACGTCCCTGCCGTGGTGTAAATCGCTGGGTAACTCAGCACACCTTTTATTTAGCTGAATATAAATAAACAGCAGGATACTTGAAAGAAGTAACACTCCAGAGAAAACACAATCCTAGTGCAATTAGAGCATTTCTATTTAGATAATTGCTCACAGAAATTATAAGCTTGGATCTAATCCTCAAAGGATACAGAAAATTGGCAGTTCCAGGATGAGCTGTGGCTTTCACTCTTCCCCCCCTCTCCCTTAATGCATTAGTATCTTTGTTTCTCAAACCCAAAATGCTGATTTTTTGGCTTTTTTTCTTACTATAGTGAGAGGATACTGAAGTTGACAAAATAGCAAAGGATGCCCTGGAGATAATCTAATTTTTGAGGGAATCTGTGGGGGGAGCGATAACAAGCGTGGTAATTTACTGCTGCTTGAAAGAAAAACATGACCTCATGAGTTACAGAGGGGCCTGCCCTAATTATGGGTGCAGACAAGGTGGTCACTGGGGTATTGGGGAGACAATAATCTCCACAAAGTATTTACCTCAATGAGACTTTTCTCTCTCACTCTCCCTTTTATAGGAATAGGCTTTTTGTGAGTATTTTTTCTTATTTCTGAGAACTGTAGCTTAGTGCTTAGTCCAGGAGGTAGAAATAGTGTTCTGCTCCTGACTCTCCTGTTGACCTGGGAGGTGAGTTTAGGCAGGCTAATTCCATTTCCTTGCAGTTTTTCCCATATCTGTAAAGTGGGAATTACCAGCCATGGATAGAGAGCTTTGAGTGACTTCATGTACTTTAATTTGCTTTATTTCTCCACTTCTCAGTTGATTTTTTTTTAAAAAAAATCATTGAATTTTCTGTTAGACTGAGACCCTTAGAAGCTGGAAAATTAGAAATACAAAGACATTTCCCTGTTAACATTACTCAGCAGAGTTCTCTGAAAGAATAGATTTTTGTCCAGAAACTGGTTTAAAATACAGGTGTATGAAATCAGTTACCCCTGTAATCCATGTTACTGTTTTGTTCAGTTGGGTTTTCTTAAATGTCTCCTCAATCCTCTGTTTGCAATGCATTCTGTGAGACATATTTGCACTTGCAGTTTATAGAAACACTTGCTGCTTTGAGCACCTGCCAAAAAGATTTTTAAAGGATGGAACTAGAATAAAGATCTTAGGTTATGTTGCAGTTCATAAGATTAAAATCAGAAGTTTTTAAAAATAACGTTTCAATACATTAATTCCTGAAGAATGGCTGAATTCATTGAGAAAGGAAAAGGTAAAATCAGCAAAGCTATGTGTGAAATACCTTCATTGATATTGAAAACTGGCTTTGTATTTATATGAGAATGTTTCAGATCAGAAAAATAAAATATTACCCCGTGTAGGACTTAGAAATACTGATTGGCCGGAGGAGCAAAATATGCCTTGGTGTAATTTGTTCTGTATGCAATTTTTTTCCCGTGGATTCCAGAGCTCAGGTTTTTTACACAAATATATGGAAAAATGAGTAGTTATCCATATGCAGTTTCTGTGCATGAGGCCTCTTCCCCAGCTCTTTAACATTTAAGGCAAGGGAGAAAGTGTGGGTGTGAAAGTCTGGGGGCAGTTTGAGAAGGCGCTCTTTAAATGGGATGGGATTGTGTCACTCTCATAAATTACATCCTCAAACCACCATCTACTTCTTAATCCTACTTTGAATAATGAATATTCATCTAATCTGTTCGTGGCTCTCCATGTAACTCCCGTTGCTGCAGAACATCTTTGCACAGCCACAGAAGGCACCCTGGGTTTCACTTCTCAGAGCCACGGACTCAGACTCGCGGGGTTTGCTCTGCTGTGTCTGAACAAGCCCGGACGGCCTCGGCGCAGGAGGACGAGATGAAACTGCTCTAGTGTGACGACACATTTCTGTGCCAGTCCCTCTCTAAACTAAACCTGATCCAGACCCTGGCTCTGCCTCAGGGACTGGTTTAGTTGATTTGGAATTGGCGACGGTCTGCTCCTCATCCTCCGCATTCACGGTCTGTGTGACACTCCCAGATGGGTGCAGAGTGAAAGCCACAACAATTGAGGATTCTTGTGAGCAGCATCAAGGAAATACTTGTTGACAAATTTCCTTGATTTTAGTTTTGAATCATGCTGTTGGATCAGGGCACAGCCGACTCCATGGCTGATGAAATCATCCCCATTTCCCTTTGTTGCTTGTGGTCGGCTGAATGTTCACTTGTGTTACTGCAGGACGCAAGTTTATGAAGTTGATGTGTTGTTATCAAAGCCTTTTAGTGTGGCCATTAGACACCTTTTTTTTCCTCCTCTTTAGCAGTCAGCCATCTGCAAGAGCTGTTTATTGTATCCAAATGATTGTGAGAGCATTCAGTGAGGTTGTAAACAGTGGCAGAGCTGGTTTCATTAGCAAAGGTCATGCAGAATCAATGTCTAGGTCTGATTCCTTCCTTTTTAAACTTGTATCAGTATAATTCATGTTTAAGTGGTTAACTTCTGATTTACTCGAGCTCAAGTGAAAATAGATAGAGGTCCACACACTGACACTATTCATGTTGATGGGAAACCGTTTATATTGCTGCCAAATTGTGGGGTTTTTTTATTACAGTGGCAGTGAATAAAAGCCAGAGTAAATTATAAAATTCACTATCTATAATATGTGGGAAACTGAGCCATCTTATAGTAGCAGCCCTAAACTAATTCACAACAGTCATTTATCTTCATTGTTTTCTGCAGAGATTGGCTGAAGTTTTTAGTAGACATAGCTTTATATGGGCGCTGATTAAAAAATATTGTAACCTTTTTAAATGTTAAAACACTCTGCACTGATTATATAGTATTTGTCTCAGAGAGGAAAACAGTAGAAGGGCTCCCATGTCAAATTTTTATTCCTGTAGCTTCTCAAAGAATATTAAAAAAACACAATAAAATCTCATTAATCTGAAACTTGGCTGCTTGATTTCCACATTTCTCTGGGGAGAATATCACAGATGAAGCAGGCATTCTCAGGGGGGATAGTACCTCATTACTTGGGAGAGTTAATTGGTAGTGCAAGCCCCACAGAAGCATCCACAAGATACCTGAGCTGTCCACAATAACCTCATTTTCGATCTTTAAAAAGGAAAAAGTAGAGAGAGCCCTGTGCACATAAATATTACAAATTTAACTAGGGTGAGTCTGTAAGTCTCTGATTCCACTTGGTGCAGTCCTGAATGTGGGCAGGAATCACATTGACAGTCTCCCCTCATGCTCCATGACTGGTTTTTCATGCAGCTTTTGGACTGAGAGTCCTTGGAGGAGGGTCACTATGCTCAGCACTGAGAAGCACCTGCATGGAGCGTTGCATGTGGATGTTCAGGGAGGGAGTTTAGCACCAAAACCAGCCGCAAACTTCTCTGTATCATCAGATTGCTGTGAGTTCATGTGAAAGACAGTGGGACTGGAAAGCAGTGGTTTCCCTGTGTGGAAAATACACAAAAGATGTGATCAGAGGGACTTGGACACTCCAGCATCTCCTGTCAGATCACATAAAAGGCTTCCTGGTACTTACAGCAATGTACCTGATTTTCCATTTGCTTGGGCTTTTCTGCAGTACAGTTTCCTTTTGCTTTGAATCTCCTTTAATACATGTGCTAGTATTGTCAGAGGAGCAAACAGAGGCCTTTTATTTCTGTAGGTCTGTGAGGAAGGTCCCCAGGTCTGTTCAGCATTCCAGCTGAATGGCTATTAAAGCTGGTGCTGACAATATTATGTCATCACCAGTTCTTTGGAACAGGGCTTGTGCTCATCACAAAGTTGAGTGTTTCTTACAGTACTGCATTCTAGAAGGCATAAAGTTACCAGTGCAGGAAAGGGCCTGGATTCTGTGTGAAAATAAAAACAAGGCTGTTAAAATAACACAACATTTGAAACTACAGCAGAGGCTTCTCAGCATTCACTGCTGTAGCTATTGTTGCCTCTCAGAGACAACTGGATATTACATGTCTGGAAAGTCTGTATCATTCTTCAAGGTTTTTATGATCTTTCTTACTGCCAGTGGTTAGCACGTGTCTGTACCTAAAACTGTTCTGAAAATACCCTTTCTTGTTATAACTGTACAATCAGGAGAATGGCTGCTGATTTAGGTGCTTCAAGCAGGTTTTGGGACACAGGAGCTGCTTTTGTTTCAAGAAAGGGCAGAGAACGGCACCAAGATGTGGTTCCAGCAGCTCTTGCGCAGGCTGCAGTTAAAGGCCTTTGTTAATTTGTTGTCCAGCATTTTGTACCTGTGCAAAGTACAGGAAGAATGTCACTAAATCAAGAACATTGCTGCCCTGGGGTACAGGAAGAATGTCACTAAATCAAGAACATTGCTGCCCTGGGGGCAGATTCGTTGAGGTGGGGTGAAAGGCCAAGAGAGTTTCTTCTTACCTCCACCTCTACTTTGCCTTACCTGGTGTGCTCTCCCTGGTCACAGGAGGAAGAGCAGCTGGGTCATTCTTAGATCCACACCACAGTTGTTTCTGCTTTTATATGATTTCAACCACTTCGCAGGTTCTTGGGCCATAAACTGAAGCTTATTTCACTGAACTAGTAGGAGAGCCTGCTGCCACCAGAAACTTGTATCTGCCCAAAAACATTTCCCAAGAAATTCTACCTAGAGGTTTTTATCCAGCTTTGCTGAAGGGCACAATCCTGGTGGATATTGATGAGAAGGTGGAGATGGGTGCAGACTTCAGCTGAATTTGGCAAAGATGTCTGTCTGTGGTTTCCAGTAATAGGTGGCCAGGTGGCCATATTTCATCCCTGCAACCTATTTCTGTCACATTAGAGAACTCTTCTACAGCTTTTTCTGTAGCTTGTCAGGTTTGGAGGAAACATTTGGGGCAGTGCTTACTCAGCGTGTCTGGGGGGATGGTGGCACTGATGTTGAGCTGAAGGATACAAATTCCTTCTAGGAATCTGTGTGTTTACAGGGCTTGTGATGCCAACCTTGTGTAAGCAAATGTAGCTTGTGTTGGTTCACACCTACAAAAATGTAGCCCTGGAGAAGCAGCAAAAGCAGATCAGAATGAGGATACAGGCACTCAGTCGTTTTTATCCTTCATACCGTTCAGCTCAGGCTCTTTCTTCTCTGCTGGTCTCTATAGTTGCCTGTTCTTTGGGACAGCAATGCAGAATTTGACAGTTTTGGTGTTAAAATGTAGGATCAGGACTAGCTGGGATATGGAGAGAGATGATGTTATATTCCAGCAATAATAAGGGGGCTGGAAGAGCTAAAGAAGTGAGTAAACAGTGTGCCAGCTTACCATCTCATCTTCCCTCCTCTCAGCTTGCACTGACAGTCACAGCTCCTGGGCAGTTATCCATTGGTAAATGTAAGAAACCGGCTGGAGAAGTAAAGAGAAAAGGAATGTTGTGCACTGGGGTCTCAGTTATGAGGCTTCAATGCTTTGTTTGCCTCAGGACCTAAAGCAGCTTGTGATGTGAGAGCTGGGGTTGAGCTGGAATTCTGTGCTTTGGGGGGACACAGATCAATACGTGAATGTTGGGAACAAAGGAAGATGTGACCCTTGGCTGTCACTTCCATCTGCCAGCTGGAGGCCGGGCAGGGATTTCTTGCCGTGGGGGAAGGGACGGATTCATTCTCTAGAAGGACAGAAGGGCCAGGGCCGGGAATGCTGGTGCTCATTTGAACCACTGGACTGTTATCTTTTCACAGCCAGCGAGTCAGATCGTGTTCCTCATTTCCCTTGCTGCCTCCGTGGGTTGATTGGGAGCACTGTCCTTGCTCTGGGGTAAACAACCGCAGCTTTGAAGAACTCAGGGGCAGAGGAGGAAATGCGCACACGGACACGTCACACACACGGAATTAGGAGGAGTCAGCAGCAAAGGCATTGGCGTGCCGGGGAGAGGAGCATCTTCAGGAAGCCTTATTAGGAGTCCTTCTGGAGGCAAAGGCATTTTAGTGATGAACCCAGTGAAAGGTTTACTAATCTTACAAAAAATAAGTGAAAAAGGAGGAGATTCTAGATAGGGCTTTTTTTCTTGACCAAGCAAGCGATGTTTGGATGAAGTAAATCTTGTTTTGAAAATAAAGCAGTACTCAAAGCCATATTTAGTTTAGCACTTTCCACTGCAGCATTAAAACCCACTGTACCTTCTACCCTGAAGAGCTTACAGTAAGGCAGTCAGAGGAATAAGGAAACGTGAAATGATGAGCATTTTCATTTTTCAAACACATGGAAAAATATCAGTAATTTTCAGGAGTGTCTACAGTAGGGATTCTTTTTGGGGTGAGCATTGTTTAAAGGATTGCTTCCATCACGACCAAAGAGTACCTGGTTCCTGGGCACTGTATCTGTGAAGTTCCTCGACTGCTGGGGATACACGTTGTATCTTTGTGCCTATTCCTTGTTCATTGTCAGTGAGCTCAAGCAAACTGACCCTGAGGGATCTATGGTCCTCTTGTCCTCTGGGTGTTACTGAACCTGCTGCAATGCTACAAGGACATGTTCTTGCAAGGCGTTGTTTGACTGGCTGAAAAATGCATTTCTGCCTTAATGGTAATGTTTTGGCACTTAAAATATTTTATTAGCTAGCCAGCTTTCAAAGAGGGAGAATGAAATAATGTTTCTGGAATGGTATACTAGGAGTTAGGACATAGAGTTAAGCTATTCCCAGAAGAAAAGATTAATGTTTGTGATGGAATGAGAAGAGCTTGGACTCCAGGTATGGAGGGAGGGAAAGGACTGTCTTGCACACAACCCACAGCTGCAGGACAGACCTCACACAGGGTAACAGGGGTGGGCTCCAGGGAGGATTCACCTCCACCTGCCATCCCTTCTTAGTTCACACCAGTGCTGTGCCCCACCTGTGTTTTTGTCATGACAGACTGTTACAAAGATAATTGCTCAGGCTTTATCTTCTGTAAGAAAAGCAAATATCAGAGTGTTCTGAGCAAAGCAGTTTAGTGAATGGGTTTAATTCGTCACTGCAAAGTTTACCCAGAATGCACTGAAACACAGTTGTGTTAAGAAAGACTTTTGTCACTTCATAAAACCGCTGTTTATGCATCAGGGAGGAGAAACTGAACAGCTCAGAAAGTTTGGGTCTGAGCTTGTTGCCATTGTGTTCTACAAGTGCAATTGCCATAGCTAAAATGTAGGTTAACACTGTAGGCAATTACTGTAGGTAATTAATGGTAGGTTAATACTGTAAGGCTTTTCCTAAAATACACAGCATTCCTACCTTTTATTTTGTTTTCTTTCCACAAATTAGACACTGCACAGCAAAAAATGCACTTCCAACCAGAACACACATGCACTGTTTTTCCTTTCTTTTTTTTTTTCCTTTTAACCAAGCAAACACTGGTACACAGATATAAAATTAAGTACAGGACAAATATTGTAGTTATTATATGAATAAGCAATAAGTATAATTTTGCATATGACAGTATTATCTGTTGTATTCCAAAGCAGAGAAACTACATCTTTTCTACAGTGACAGAAGCAGTAGTAAAAGTTAAAACATCATTTCTCAGGTTCTATAAACCAAACTGACTGATGTGCTGTCTGCTGAAATACACATTGCTTCAAAATTGATGCTGCTGTTATTTTTTATATGTCTAAACTTCTAGCAATTTGTCTTCCTCAAAGACAGAAAGAAGAGGTAGGGGGAAGAGATTCCCAGGATCTGCCCATATTGAAGGATTCTTTTTATTCTGTGTTTCAAATCTTTCTTAATCAAACCCATGCCATTTTCTGAGCTGCTTCTCAAGAAGGAAAAATAGTTTTAGCCTGGAAGACAAAAATAAAACAACTTGCCCTAGAGGGCTCTAAAACTAATAGTAAGGGTGAACACTCTTGTAATTATTCATTCTGGTGTTTCAGGTTTGAAAAATGGAAAGCAAAATAATCTGAATAGTCTTTCTAAGTGGTTGCACAGTAAAAGATTTTCTTGTCATGAGAAGGGTAGGAGATCTTGATCTTAAAGGAGAGGAAGACCTGAGACACTTTAGAACTGTCTTGCAATATACTTAATTTAACCTTTTCTGGCCCATTTTGTGTTTTATCTGTTGAAGAGGAAGCATAATATTTCTCCTCAGGTGAAATAAATTACCCTTCCTTCTCCCATTTGAATAGTAAAGATGAGGCCATGGCCTCCTGGTTGCTTTCATCCAGGATGCACCAAGACTGCAGCTGGAGACCTTCCTGCTTTCTCCTTCCCTTGTTTTTTCCCTTGTTCAATAAAAAAATCATTATTTGTCTATTTAGCATCCTGTGATGCCTGAAGGGGTCAGTTAAGTGCTATTTCTTGCATGAGGGAGAGGATGAGTGGATTGGAGGGGGAAGGGCAGGGGATGATTTATCAGACCGAATTTTTCTAACAGTGTTAAGGGGCAGGTCTGTGCTAATCTGGTTTATTTTGGCTGAAGTGGTTTTGGTCCCAGTTAAAGTGAACAGCTGGGAGCTGCTCTGAAGGGGCAGCAGCCTGTGCAGCTGAGGGTGAGGAAAACCTGGGGATAAACCTTCTGCACCTCCAGAGCTGTTCACATGGTGGGTGTTTCCCCACACCCTTAGTGCCTCTGTGCAGAGCTGAACTAAGACTCCAGGGAGAGAGATGGCTGCCTTCAAACCCTTGGGTATCTTTGCATGTGGAAAGTAGCTCTACATGTTAATTTCTTATTATTTCTTACTATTTCTTCTCCAATTTGGCAGGTACAGTATTTTAGTTTATGGGAATACAGAGCACAAGGAAGTTTTGCTATGGTATGTCTCAGGAAAATACACTTGAACATACTGTGGGTTAAAGGATTGACTTCAGGTTGCAAGAAAATGTTGAGAATATATGTCTCTTCATTTTCTTTTTTCCCCATTAGTTGAATGACTTATTTCTTCAGGAATTAATGCCCCATCTTCCTTCTCTTCCCATCTCTTGACCAAGGCCACTGAGGGTCTGTAGTGAGATAAAGCAGAAAGGAGCTGGTGGCAGAAGTTGTGCTTTATGGTATTGTTAATCTGGTGACCTTAAGTTTTAACAAGAAATTGGTTAAGAACTCATGGCATTGTTTGAAGAGAAAGGATGAATTTATAATAAAGTGTGAGCCATTATTTCTTTTCTCCAGCTCTGCCACCAAAGTCTGGGAGGAAACCTGGGTATGGGGGAGTGCTGGGTCTCTCCACAGTGCTGAATCATTCCACCAGAAGCTCAGGGAAGCCTCCACTCGTGAGCAGCAGTTGTTGGACAGTTGTGTCCCTGCCAGCCCTGTGACACTTTGATGCAGAACAAACCTGTTCCATCTTTTAAAGACTGGGAACAATGTCTATTAAACAGCCATAAATGAAGCATGTCCTGTGAGTGTGTGTGCTTCTTAAGCTTTGAGTTCTTGATCCAGTTAGGGACAAACCAGTAGCCATTCTGTATTGACAATAATAAGATAATTAATTAATAGGAGCTCCTGTCACTGCAGGAGTTCAGTACACCCAACATAAAAGGGTTGACAGAAAGATTTTCTTCATCTTCACGATTCTCTTTGTTGTTGTTTTTTTTTATTTTTGATTTTCTCTTTCAGAAAATATTGTCAAATGTCAACAGCACAGAGCTTGGAAATTAAAACTTGGATAAATTATCTAGTACAGCATAAACTGATGTATTAAAAATTGTGGAAGCAAATATCTTTTATTAAAGCAGAGTCTTTGTGCAGATCATGGCAGCTGAAGTTGGTTATTTAGCCTTTCAGAAAGCTAGTTTATATTTTATGAGGGGAGATTAGAAGCGTTATTGAAATGTGATAAAATCAGCTGCATGTTCTGAAATTAGGGACAGTATTTCATCTGCTGCTTTGTTTCTGGTAGGGTTCAATACCTTCTGCAGTGTAGTGCACACTGGAGGAACTTCAAAATTAAAGCATCCTGAATTTGATATTTGTAACATGACCAAGGGAAAAAATATTTTAGTAGAATCATATAATGAGCAGGATTCTCCATGGATATAAATTATCACAGCTCCATAGATTTTAGTGGATCATGGTATATGAAGTGCAACTTGGGGATCTTGTTCTGAAGAATTTTCTTTACAATATTTGATGTCATGAATATTTATGTTTATCTTTCTTGCAGCCATTATAAACTAAATGACTTGCAAATGTCTACATTAAAAAAAAATCCAGCCAGAAAAATATTATTTGAGCAGTTTGAGAGGAGAAATTGCCAATCCAAGTACTGCCTTTGGGCTTTGTGCTTCACTCAGGCTGCGAAAATGATAAAAGTTTTAACTGGGATCATGTCTTGGTTTTAAAACTGAGAAACCTGGTTTGAGAAATGGATGTGATCTCAGCTTCCTGCTGTGTTCACTCACACCTATAAGAGGATATCGAGTGTTGGTGTGCTTGGAGAGATTAGTGTTGTTTTTGGCAGATGATACAGACTGGTAAAAATCTGGTATTGTTTCCTACAGATCAGTGAGAAACAAGAAACTGAGTTAGGTTTTATTGTTTTATATATATTGTGTTTTGGCTTAGGCTTTCCTTGCAGAAAACTATTATGACAAAGTACAGTGGTTACCCCAAATCAACCCAAATCTGTCATTCTAATCTACTCCACCTCAAATTCAGAATAAAAACATAAAGAATGAAATAAGTAAAGTATGCAAACTGAGTTTCATTTGTGATCTTATAAATGCTGCAAACAACCCAGAGTCTCCCCAGTAGATCTGTTTGAATATTGATGCCTCTTGGTAGATCTGATGAAGTGCAACTGGGTGTAACAGGAGCTTTGTGTTCATTCTAAATACTGCCAAAGACCATGAGATTGGAGTACAGGGACCTTTAGGGCATGTCAGAAAGGGAAAGTAAAAATCTTATATTACATGAGGGCTGTGGAGGCTGAGAGACTCAGTTTAATTTTGTCTGGGGTTGTAGCTTTGCTGCAGCAATCCTTGCACAGGAATGCATCCACATGCAGCCACAGCTGTTTTTCAGTGTAATGAGCACTGCACATACTTTTTCTGTCCCACACTGGGCTCCTTCTTCCTGCCTTCAGCAGCAGTGGAAACTGTTCTTGCAGATGCTGATAATACCCGTGTACAAAGTCTGTGTGAAGAGGCCAGAGCTTTCAGTAATGCTTGTCCAAGAGGTGTGTGTTTTTACTAAAGTGCTTCTAGGAAGTTATCCTGAGGAGTTTTAGTGTTGCCTCATGGTTAACTCCTTCTCTGCAACAGCAAGAATTCGTCTGTACTTGCTCCTCGTGGAGCAGAGCAAGAGCCACAGTGAAATAAGGTCTGTTAAGAAAAGTGGTGTCATTGAGGAAGACCTGCCATGTAAAATACTCTGCAGCTTAATAATTTGCTGTGCTCAGGAAAATGAGTGAATTTGAGTATGTGCAGGCCTCCATCAACCCCCTGAAACTTTGGCTGCTGGTTTCCAGCTTATTGTGGGTTTCTACGTCAGCTGAGTCTAATGTTGAGTGGTATGCCTTCTGTAAGTGTTTTATGGAGATTGCTGAATGACCATTTTCAGATTTGCTGGAATGGGGGTAGTTTCAAGACTGAAGTTTGTGAATGAACTTCCTGACATTAAAATGGCCAAGAACTTGGTATTTTGTTCTTTTCTGATTTTTTCAGGGGACCCTCACACACCATTCACACTCAACCGTATAGAAAAGAAGATTAATTCCTTCAGAGATTTTCTTGCATGTTTGTTCTGTAGTTATTATTTTATTTCAAAATAGTCTGAGAGATGTGAGTACTCTCCCCATTTTACAGTTAATAAACTGTAGCAAAGGAAATGAATGTGAGTTTATACTAATTCTGGTAACCTAAATTGTAGCCCCTGGGACCCAAGTTACCTGTTTTGCACCCACCACATGGTACCTGCACTCCATGATCAGGGAACAGCTTCCAGTGCAGCTCCCCAGTCTTCAGAAAAAAGGACCTCAGTGAGGAGGAGGAACAAACTTGATTCAAAAGAAGTTTCAAATGTGCTCCTGACCTTCAGCAGTAACACAGGAGCCTTTTTCCCTAAACAAACCAAGCCCCACATGTATCTGTCCTGAGCAATAAATAGGGAGCGTGGAAAAGAATATTATGGAATTACATAATCTAGGGCCATATGATACTACATAATGTATGGGATGTTTCCCCAAATACTACTTCTGCTGGCACCTTGCATAGCACCTCCCAAGTTCTCTCCTTTCCCTTCCCACTGCAAAGTCTTACCCTGCCAAATGTGTTTGAGTTCTTTTCCTTATTTATATGCTGTTCTCCTCCATCTAGGCAGACGACTGGCATGGATGTGTAAAGTCTGGCAAAGGCATTATCAGCTGTGAGCAGGGCTGTCATGCCAGGCTTTCCCTTGGTGGGGCTGCCAGGCCAGGAGCTTTCCTGGAGCTGTGTCTTCCTGAGCTGCTGCCATGGAATTCCTGAACACGAGTTTGTGCAGAAGCCTTTGTTAGGCTTCATGTTGACTTAAAGTAAAAAGAAAATAGTTAGGCTGAGTATCATTCCTAAATATAGCCTCAGCGACTTTGTGTAACCTCCTGCTTCTTTTTGTGATGAAACCTCTTTAATAGATTGGCTTGTTCTGGGAGATCATTCCTCAAGAGCATTGAGCTGCTTAAACAAAGGTACTCCTTGCTTAGAGTAGGGAAGACAAGCTTGATTTTTGTTTCAAGCTGTGAAAAATCCATTTTCCCCTGCCCAGTCTGTGTGATTATATGTTGTCATATGTACTCTCATACATAAAATATGCTGCCATGTTGACCTGCATTTGTGTATAAAATAAGAGTTTGGTTTAACCTTTGACTGTATTTATGTCTCTCTACTTTAGTCTGTGCATAAGAATAATGAGGCACCCTATAATTTTAATATTTAACAAGTTCTCTACCCATTCAGAGGTTTTACTGTGGGTTATGACTGTAGAAAAAAAGATCCAGTGTATCTGTGGCCACTGTACAGCATTGATTGAAGAGCAGTAGTGAAGCCTTACTCAATGACACAGAGGAGAGAGATTTTAAATACAAATATCCTTTGGCTATTCTTGCTAACACAGATAACAATAGAAAATAATGATATTTTAATGGCAGTTAATATTTCAAAAGTATTGAGTACTTTTGTCACTAGTGACTTTCTGGAGTTGTCCACGGAGCATCCCAAGGGCATATTTAAGGTGCATTAAGCAATTACTATTTAGTGTTTATTTTAAAACACTTATGAAGAGTAGAGCACAATAGGAGAGAAACTTATCCATGATCTGTGGTTTCATTTGCAGGATATTGAGTGGAGAGTCTGTAGTTTATGTTGCCCTTTTCTGGAACAAATTGCCTTTACTTGTGCACTTGCTAAATGTGTAAGCACAGTTGATCATCTCGAGTCCTTATGTTTTAATTTGTGGACATTTTTACTTGTGTGTGGAAGTTGAGAGCTGCAAACCAGAACTCAGAGATTCCCATGCCCAGTTTTGAGAACATACTTGTCCAGTCCTGATGGTATGAGCACCTGAACATTTTAAAGTTGACAGAAGAGGGATGATTTGAAGTTGTTGAAATGTGTAGAAATATTGAAGGCTGTGAATAGCTTTACTTCCTTCTCCCTGAGTGAATTCTGTATATCATAATAAAAGTCCAAGTGGATGTTGGGATGAATGAGTAATTTAAGGAACTGTCACATCTCTTTCCTACTCACCAGCCTGTGGAATCCACAGCCAGGACAGTCAGCAGTGACCTCAGGTGCAGGGCAGGACATGTGAAATTCACAGCTGATCTTACACACACACAGTTAAAAATGTTTGCTCATTGCTTCAAAGCCATCCCAGTGAACTCACCCACTGGGCTTCCAGTCAGCTCATAAAAAGTTACTGTTTGTGGATGTGCAGACACAAAAGGGAAAAGGCTCGGCAAATAAAACACCACTTCAGTCTTGCCAGTGATTCTCGAGATAATGTTTGGTTCATGCAGTTGATATTTTCAGGTGTGTTCTCAGGTGTTATTTTCCTCACAGGTTGTACCAAAAACCCAGAAACTCTTCAGTTCAAAGTTAAAACAAATTGGTGAAGCAAGGAAGCAAAGTTTTGAGATGTAGAATGACAGTCTGGGCGGGGTAAATAACCAACCTTCCCTGGGTGTGATGTGTTTCCAAGTGTGTTTGCTAATGAATGCTATAGTTAAACTTAGATTTGCACAGTAAGTCTGTTTTATAAACTAATTTGTTTTTGGCAGATTTTTTCTTCATCTTAGAAGAAGGTTTTGTATGATTTTAGATTTTGAGAAAGACTATAAAGTCTTCCTTTTCCTCTCTTCTGTCCATGCTTCTTATCCACATTCAGACCATAGAGTAATTCGGAGTGCTTTTAATATTCATCAGGGTCACAAGCCAAACCACATTTCTGATCTTTTTGGACATTTAGTTCCCCAAAACCTCACGCCCTTTGACTCCTGTGGCCTTCTTCTTTGTCCCTGTTTTCATTGCTCTTTCCCCAGGGAGGCCTCTCTCTGTCCTGGATACATTTCTTCTAAACTGAGAACTGTTTTCACACTTTTGGAAAAGAAAAACTGTAGAGCTTAAAAATTCCTTAGCTATGGAAAAATGCAAGCCAAGGACTAGAATGCCTCCAATGATGTAACTGATGTCATTTGATTCTCCAAAGTTTCCTGACAAGGACACGAAGAGGAGGACTTGATATAAAATTAATAAAATACATTTTTTAGGAAATCTCTGCTTCTCTGCATTTCCCTCCCCCCCAATACACTTCCAATATTGTTGACAAATGCTAAAGAGCAAAAAGAAACTTATTCTGTATGATTTGACCTGAGAAATTATATTTAAAATTCATAATCTCTGAAGGTAGAAATTGCACTCATTTAGTGTTCATGGGACCACTATTTATAGGAAGGAAATATGTATCTTTTATATCTCTCAAATTATCACATAATTCACATGTGTAAGGTAAAGTTTTCAATGAATGGGGGCACATATACTGAAAAAAATCAACGAAAAATAATCCTTTAGCATTAACAATATTTCATGAGCAGAAGTTTGATTAATTTAATACTAATATTTTCTGATTTCCTGCTCTTCTGAGACTCACTTTTAAACAGGATATTGATTCTGTTTACAAAAAAAGAGCTAGTTTATGAATATAAAATTGGAGATATGCCCAGATGGAAATTTGTCCTCCTTTGCAGCTCTGTGCCTTATATTGGAGCTAAATGCTGATGTTCACCCACCATCCACAAACAGGATCTGACTTAATAGTAAAGGACTTTTGGGACTTCATTTTCTTTTTAATATTTCTTTCTTTATATCCTTGGTAGATTCCCTGTAATCAGTGCCTGCCTGCTGAGGGTCTGCTCCAGAGCCAGTTAAATGTCTGGGATCTCAAGAGGAGCTCCAAGGTTCCAGTCCTGACCTGTGAATCACTGTCCTCAGCCCATACATGGCCTTTCCAAAGACAGATTTGTAGGCACCATTCATGCAAAATGTATTATTTATTTACTTGTTCAGTGACTAATTTCTTAGTCATTTTATTTTGCATTTGCGTAACTGTGGAGCTGAAAATTTGAGTTTATCTCATGGATGGATGAATTCTGTGTGATGTTGTTCATTTTTCAGAGGAACCTTTGTGTCTCAGAAAAAAGACATTTAAGTCTAGTGTGGTGTGTATGTATAGTACAAAAACATGTCTCCATTCCCCTCCGATATCTGAGCTTTTTAAAGAGCTTATGGTTTTATGGTTTCTCTCTTGACTTGAACAGTTGATCACAGTTTTGGAGTTTTGTGTGATAATTTGGATAGAAGAGGAAACTGATAGTGGAGTTGGATGTTTGATTGAGTGTAGTTTAGGTGATTTCAGTAAAAAGTATCAAAATATTTTGCAGACTGAGACCAAAAGCAGGTCACATGTCACATCACATGTTTTGCTGGAGCAAAAACAGATTTATTGTGCAAATCTAAGTTTAACTATAGCATTCATTAGCAAACACACTTGGAAACACATCACACCCAGGGAAGGTTGGTTATTTACCCCACTCAGACTGTCATTCTACATCTCAAAACTTTGCTTCCTTGCTTTACCAATTTGTTTTAACTTTGAACTGAAGAGTTTCTGGGGTTTTGGTATATAGCTAAACCCACCACCTTCACCTCCTTGTTTTCTCTCTGTAAATTGGCTGATCCATTTGAATTCATTGGAACACTTGAAGTACAAACTGATTCACTGGAATATTTTGAATATACTTATTCATTCAGAAATGCACATATGACCACAAGAGAAGCAAATAGCAGATTGCAGCAAAGTTACATTGCAAAGACAGGGAGAACAAATTCGATCTGTTGTGGTGTGTCTGAGTTCAGCTCCATTGGCTGGGGTTTAGTTTGGGGAAGGAATAAATTTCTTATAAATATGATTAAACAATGCAGTAGAGCATCTGATATTTTTCTGGTAAATGACTGGTCATGTAGAACAACCTCTCAGTCTTCCACTCTCACAAATCATTTAAATTCCATCAATCCTATAAAATTACTTTCAGTATGTTTAAAAGGGGCTGTTGACTAGAGATGAATAAGCAACCCTTCTCTTGAGATAAAATAGGTTTTTTGGCTTGCAGCCCCTAATTCATTTGTCTTGCTATTGGTCACAGCGGAAGTGTCTTTGTATTTTTTGTATCAAATGTTTTTCGTAAAAATGAGCCTGAAAATCGATCATGTGATACCCACCAATGGCTCGTTTGCTTATTAATATCATTGTGCACTCTGAGAACACTCAATTCTCACTATTTTTACATTTCTTTGTTTTTTTAACAATTGTTGTTTACAGACTTCAAAATACTGTGTAAATTAATCAGTGCTTTACTCTGTCCCTCATGCTCAGCCCGATTCCGACTTCCCTCACTAAAAGCTCTCTTACCAAATACCTTTTGCTGTGCTGACAACAAATCCATTGAGTAACTCCAAGTCTCAATTTTGAGAGAAACATTTTATTTCCCTCAATTACCTTTATAAAAACAATGCACTCAGCCATCCTCTTTTCTTGGGGTAAAGCCCTATTTTCAACCTCTTCATTCCTCCTGCTTTCCCCTGTTAGTTTCTAAGCCCTGGGTTCACGAGGATGTTTCTCATTTTCTTAGAGGTGTAATGATTTGTATCAGCAGCCAACCTGTGCTTTTTCCTATTTGTCTTTTATCTCATTGTCTCTTGATCTCCAGCTTCAAAACCCATTTTTACATCTCATACAAACTTACTGTGTCTCTTTCTCCTTTGTATTGATCCTAAAGACCTCCCTCTAATGTGATGATTGTAATAAATGGGACTGTGCAAAGGCTGGGGAGAGGCTGATGAGCAAAGCTGGCATATCTCCCATCTCTGGGCTTGATCCTATTTCCATTCAAGTTGGTGAAAAATCTCATATTGATTTTAGTACAGCAAGCTCAATATTAAATTTCCATGTATCTCTATTTATAACTGCATTTCTGATGGTGAATTTTCCTCCTTTTTGAACAGGAACTATGTATTTGCCTGTGTTACCACAGCATCTTGGCAAAATCTAGGTTTAGGATCTCATCTCTGTAGAAAGAAAATCATGGAATCATTTTGGTTGGAAAAGGCCTTTGAGACCATCAAGTCCAACCGTAACACCTGACCTGACATTGCCATGCCCCTTAACACCATGTCTACCAACATCAAAGAAAGAAAAAGGGAAAAGGATTTGGGGATTGCTGCTCACCTTGCTGCCACACTGGAACTAGTGGATTTTCCCACTCTCTGTCCAGTTTTATGAATCCTTAAGTGGGAGAAGTTTTTCTTCTTGCTTGACTGTATTGTACACAGAGAAGCACCGTGTCAGATCTCTGACTGTGGCTATAAATATCACAAACCTCTTGTCAGATTATAGTGACAATGCAGTGTCATAGTGCTCCTACTCTTTTGGTTTTAATTACATGACTTAGTATTATTTACTAATCACTCTGGAAGGTTCCTTGAATTTTACTGACACTGCTTGAAGTTGACAGCATGTAACATCCTGCTTTGTAGCTAAGCAGTGGGTATATAATATCCCTTGAAGTCAAGGGAGACATCATTCTCCTAAAAATATAACATAGAACTCTGCAGAAAATGAACTTCTGGATTCTAGGGGCCTATCTGGCACCAATCTATCAAATCAAAGCATCCTGCTATAAAATGATGACCTGAGTGTGTACTAATTCTACACATAGTTAATTTAGCTCTTGTATTGGCCAGCAGAGAAAGCCCTAAATCCTAAGGTTTTTGTGATCCCACCTGGCAACCAAACCAGTGTGCATTTTGTGCAAGAGGAGTCCTGAAGAGAGAGTGGTTGAAAGTACAGAGGGGGTTGAGCAAAGCAAGGTGCAGAATGGAGCAGCAGCAGATGCAATCTAGTCTTTATTTCTTGGCTCAGCAATCTCCTTGATGACTCAGTTCCATGGTGAAATCACTTTCTGATTCCAAAGGAAAAGTGCCTTTTATGACAAGGGCAGGTTGTTTCTTGGTAATCGGTTCACAGGGTAGAACATTAACCTGCTGCATATCTTACTCCCATAATATACATGTCATCTTCCTTAGTGTTCAGAGCACAGGTTTTACACAGTGAAAACTGGGAGGTCTTGCAGAATAGAAATGAGAACATTTTAGAGCATTAATTGAGTTACAGGATGAGAGCCTCACCCCAAGCATGTGGGTTTGGATTTTTGTGCTTGGTTGGGTTTAATTCTTTCTGTATCAGTTGAAGATGACCTATTTTCCTAGTTGTAAGATTTGAATCTC
This sequence comes from Serilophus lunatus, assembly GCA_013399895.1. Lineage (NCBI taxonomy): Eukaryota > Metazoa > Chordata > Aves > Passeriformes > Eurylaimidae > Serilophus > Serilophus lunatus. Next base: position 708,434 of record VXBA01002171.1, on the reverse strand, counting down.
TAAAAAATGTACCATTCCTGTCAAATGACCAAGACCTTCCTCTTGTTTTAAAAAGATAGCTATTTTCATGTATGTAACCTGTGGTCAGCTGCTTTAATTAAAGAACCAAACCTGTGATTTAGTGTTTCTGTACATCATCTGCACAGACAAAAATAATCCAATACCTCAGCCTACCTCTGTTTTTTGCAAGGTGTTATGAAGGTTTGTTTTCAAGAAAGAATGTTTTTAAACACATGGACATGTTAAGAATATGACTGAAAGCTGTGTCAGTGAGCACGTGCTCAGTGGGCAGAAGAAGGCACTTTGGATTTTAAAAGGGATTATTGGCACAATTCTACTGAACAAAGGCTTTGCTGGAACACTGAAAGGAGACCAGTGGAGACACAAAAGATGGGTTCTCAAAGCAGCTTTGTAAATGTGGTCCCTAATTTCCATTGTGACAAATGTTGAAAAAATCCATAAGGAGTCGCCTGGTTTCTTTTATGTGAAAGGAGCCCCACTGCTGCCCTGATGTTCCACAGGTCACCTTAAAAGTAAGTGGGACTGTGGCCTCAGGAGATTGGAGGCTTTTAATAGTGCAGAGATGTACCATGTTAGTTTGCAAATCATGAAATAATTTGAGTTGGAGGGACCTGCCAAGCTTTAGCTGAACATACGGTAGAATTAAAATTTCAAAAGCATTATGTACATTTATAAACTGTTTGTCATTGTAATAATTATATGAATATTAATTTGGTTTTATTTAAGACCAAACAGGACCCTTTGTGGAACTGGGGCCCATGTTCATATTGGCCTGTCATTAATTAGTCTAAAGGACACCAATGGCTTTTATTGAGGAATACAAAGATTTATAGAGTACCAAGATTCAGCAAGAAACTTTGGGGCATTTTTGACTGTCATTACTTATTGCATTTATACCACAAGCCCAATTACTGTCATTGATAAGAGGAGCTGTTAGAAAATCAAAATTTCTCTCCACTTGTTATAGGTTTTTATCTTCTAGAGATAATAATATGAATTATATCTAAGATATAAACCTTTCTCACTCCAGTGCTTTTATTTAATTCCTGCTGTGATGGCAGTTTTGTGCATTTCAACGTTTTTTTCCGCCAAGCCTTTATCTCCATTGACACATTTTTCAGTTTTATATATTTGCATTTTCTTTTGGTTGAAACTTGGCTGTGCCCAGTTCCTTTTGCCTACTGTACTTTTTTGCTTACCCACAAAAAAATTACTCCTCTCTCACCAGACTTTGTTGCAGCAGAACATTTTGGTGCCTTTTCCACAAAGTTGACTTTTGAATTTAATGCCTCACCCTTAATGTGTTCCTGCTGGGACTGGTTCCTGTTCTGTCCCCTGTGGTGAGGTCAGGGAATATTGTGCTTCCTCACAGGCTCTTCCTTGTTTTCCTGGTGGTTTGTCATTATGACTGTGCAGAAGAGCTCGTGGCCTCACTGCTACTCTGTGTTTATTTGTTCCTGTGTGTGTTAAGAATATTTTCTTTTAATTTCTGTAGCTTCTGTTAGAGAAACTTTTAAATGAAAGGTCCTCCTCTGTGGCTGAGAGCACAAGTTTCACAGCTTGCCTGTGGACATTGGAATCCTTTCTGTTTTCAGATGGATTTGGACAGTGTGTGAAAACTGAACTATTGCAGAATGGTTTTGGCACTCTTTTTAGTAATTACCTACGATTATAGTCCTATTTAAATGCAACCTGCCTAAACATTTTATTAGTACTTTACTACTTAATTAACAACTATTGCTGCAAACAGTCCTCACAGTGAGATTTATTGCACTTAAGCATCCATGCTGATGAAATGTAACTTCCCTTTTGAAGGAATATATGACATTCTATGGAATGTTTTTTCTTGGTTGCTTCTTGAAAATGAGCCACTTATTTAGTGCTGAGTATTTGAAATTATTTTTAAAAGTCTCTGTTAATGCTTTCTGCATAAAACTTGAACAGATTATATAAATAAAATTCGCAACAATAATTCACATTCTTGCATTCCTACAACAAGCCACCAAACGGTAAAGTGCTCAGATTTTTCTGCTGCTAAATCAAAAATTGTATTAATCTTGTGGTGCCACTACATGTGTCATTTGATTTGGTGCCTTACTGTCCTAATTTGTTCAATAGGTTCCAAGCAGCTTAAACTGGTATGAGCTGTAGATTTTGCATTTCCCAGGGATTTACACACAGAAAAGGAAAACGGTGTTTGGGCTTGGGAGTGCAAGAATGTGCAAAGAAATTTCTATTTGTAACTGGAATTTATTCATTTGTTTTTTAAAGACAGTTTTGGATGAAGGAGTACTGGGTGCATAAAATAGTCCTCCAGAGAGTTCTGGAGGTCTGCAGGATTTCTGGGAATTAGTGCTCTGATAATGATGGAAGATTTCTTTGAGCTTTCTGCATACAGGAAAGATGCATTGTGATTTTCTCCCATGAACTGCAAACTTAATTCTGCAAGCTGGCAATCTTTTACATTCCTCTTTCTTTAGGAATCTCAGAGGGAGGAATTTAACAGCGTACATGGGGAATTTGCTTTCAAAACTGGGCTTCTGCAGGACTTGGTTCTTTTCTCACACTCCTATAGGCCAAGGGCAAGCCAGGACAGAATCCTGCAGTCAGTGACATTGGTTTCTCATCAAGTTATTCTTCAGCCAGACTTCAGTATTTCCAGCCCATAAGGTCATGGCGGAGGAGAAGGTGGTCTTTGAAGAGATAATCTCCTTCTTGCTGCTCTGTTCCTCTGTGGGACGTTGCCATCTTTCAAGGGTCCTAGGTTTTCATCAGCCATTTGAGCTCAAAGTCGGCTCAAATTTATCTCAGGCGCAGATGTCTCTGTCAAACCTGCAACACAGGTACCATCATCTGGGAGAAGGACAATGCTGATGGCTGGGGTAAAAAACTTTCACAAATGTATACAGGAAGCCTTACTGGGGGTATTTCCACCCTGCACATATTAGATGTCTGTACAACCTGATTCTTATCTCTGCTGTTTCCTGGCCCAGGTTTGATCAGGGCAGGACAATCTAAAATTAAATGGATGGTCCTGGCTGTGAGCTGAGTTCATGGATCAGGCTGTGAAGGTCAGTGGGTCAAGGTGTGTGAAATAACTATTCCTTTGTGTAGGTGTTGAAGCAGCTTTCTGTTCTCAACCTTTAACTGGCAATGGGATCTGTTCTGTAGTGGGGGTAAAGCTGTAGATTCACAGCTGCTCTACAATTACCCTTAGCTAACACCGTGAAGGTAATAACTGGAGTCTTCCCCCCACTCCTCCACAGGTGTCCAAAGTGGTTATATACACCTGTGAAGAGTAAGAAAGTAGGTATAAAATGCTGTCATTCTGGTTTGGCAGTGTTTAACAACCTTGTAAATGAGTGTTCAAATCTTCAGGTGAAGAGTAGGCTCTCTTTCAAATATTTCTTTGTTTTTTAATCCTCAACCTTTTTATGCCTTTTTTTTTTTCATCCTGAACAGAGTATCTAGAGTGATCATGCAAAGTGATGCTTCAGTGGGGAATTTCTTAAGAGGGATTAATTTAAAAATGATTTAGGAAATCTCATGATTTCATCAAACACTTCACAAGAAGACTGTGAACAAAGTAGCATGCATAGATATTCCTTTGGGAATAGGACAGATGAGTTGAACTGTGTTTTCATTAGGGAAATGTACTTCTTTTTATATCTGTGCAAGTATTTAGTATTATCAATTCTAATGCTCTCATGAAACCCTTCTGCACTCAGCCTACCCAGGATTACCACTAGGATTTTTGTCAGAGTGTGGATCATGGGACTGCAGGGATATGTGTTCGTGAAGCTCTTTCTCATCAGTTTGCTGTTTGCTATTTTCTTAAGCATTTGTCCTGATTGAAAATTTGAGAGCTTCTGTAAAGTTGGAAGAAAATCTGAAGAGTTGCCTGCATTAATGGAGAAAAAAATTCCAGTCATTTTTTGCTTTTTTATGGCAAGTTTTCATTCTGCTGTTCTCGGAGTGAGGGTTAAATGCATTCTTGACACTTGATTCCCTCCCCTGCCTGCTGACTCACCGTTTGGTTGGCACACAGCCATGGTACAGTTGTGGAGTGTGTTTACCAAGTGCTTGAATCACAAATGGAGAGCTATTGGATTTTCTCATACTTGAAATGGTTGGGAAAAGTTTTAGCCTTTCAAATCAGCTCCTTGGCAGCCTACTTATTTAAAGCTCAGTTCAATCTTTCAATATATTTTTAGACAAAATGCATTTATTTAAAAAACATCATTTGGAGAGGGACAGTGTCTTTGTGTTCTAACTGGTTACAGTCATGTAGGGAAGATGAATCCTATCAGGTCTGACATGCTTTGGGATGTTCCTTTCCAAATGGCATCACATTAGCATCCAGGAAAATAAGTCTGTTTCTGCCTCTTACATGTAAATATATGAGGAATCAAACATCCTGTTTTTCTAGTGTGTTGGAGGAAGGCACAGCCTGGGGATGGAGATGGGGTGGGTGTTATCAGCACCGCGGCTGCTGCTTTTCTAGGAGCAGCCCCGTGCAAAGGAGTGATGAAAGGTCATTATGGCAGGAAAACCAGTATTATTAAGGCTTGCTTTCAGAAATGAAGAGAGAATGGGGGTCAAGCTGTCAACAGCTCCAGACCCCACATTCCAAGCAGTGGGATGCTGCTGCCAACCAGCAAAGCCGTGCTCAGCTGCCCTTTGCCCTTGGAACAGGAGGGCATCCCTTGGCAGCACAGCTGGCCGGAGTTTGGGCTTGTTGCTCATTATGAGCCAAATGGGCAAAAACTGGGCTTGAGGGGAATTGTTTGCCAGAGTCTGAGCCCCCGACAAACAACTCGCTGCAGCTGCATGCAAAATAAATGAGTGAGAGGCCAGGAAAATGCAGATCTTGAAAAACTTGGCATAGGAAGAGCTTTTTGTGAATTCCTTTATCCATTTATTGAACCTCTTGTAGAAAGTGAATACCCCAGAGCCTGGTGGGCAGCATGTGGAATAACCAGGTGTCTGGAAGGGCAGCAGTAGGAAATTGCTGGTCTTTTTGGAGTAACAGGAATGGTAGCACTTACTTACAGACACATCAGAAACATTTCTGGATGACTGTGAATAACTTACTTCCAGATGATAGTAATTAACTGGGTCCTAACAAGTCGAGATTGCTGCTTAGTGTTTAAATAAAAATCTTAATGTCAGATGCAGCTTTTTGTCTCATGCCTTAGGAGGCGGCAGCAGTTCAATACCCCCCGTTTCAAAGATGACTCCAAGTTGCAGAGCATTTTCACTTTTCTCTCTCCAGTTGTTCACCAACATATTTCTGCCTATGACCAACGTATAAAATCAGTTTAACAGATACTGTGTTACACAGTCACCCAGAATCCAAGTTGATAAATGTCACTGGAGAGTTGAGGAAGGTTAAAACATGGCAGGGGGAGTCTTTCTGCTAACAGGAGTCAGCAGTAATATTGAAAATATTGACATTTATACAAAATTTCATTGACACTGCTGGTAAAGTTTGAACTAGGGATACAGAATCCTTCCTCTAATGTGAATTATGGCATTCTTATCAGAGCTGCATGTTTTTTTTTAAGAGATGGAAGGAATGTGAAGGACTTTGCTGTGGTCTGTCAGCCACTGGGGGCTGGTTTAGAAGCAGGTGAATCTCCATTGATGCTGGTGGCTCTTGATTTACGGCCACTGGATTTGTTCAAGTGCCACCAGCTTCAGGAAGTGAGATAAAGGAAGGGTGATATAGTTTAACTTGGGGCTTTTAAAGTTACTTAATATAAACTGTTTCCTTTTCTCAAAATAAAAAGTTCCTTCTTTCTCCCATTTTACTTTTGACAGTTTCAGATGAAAATTACTGTGTCAAGGCAGATGGACTTAATAATTGGAATTTTTAACATTTTTCAAATGTTTTCAACATTTCTATTTTTGATTATACATCTGTAATAAGCAAATTTTGTAAAACCAAAGAAAGAGTATAAATGAAAATAAAGTGGTGCTAGCACAGCTGAAATGGTTTGAGTTCTAGAGGGGGCTGTTAGTCTGGGTTTCTTAGTAATCTGAAAGTCTCCATGCTATGACTAGAGATTGGGTTTGAGGTGAAGCCAGGCACCAGTCATGAAAAGATGCATTATGTTTGATTAAATTTTACTTCTGAGAGGGTTTCTTGGAAAGTAAAACACCAAGGAGAGGTGAATTCCTGAAGTTAATACATCCAGAATCTCACTCTGACTTTTTCCTTTGCAACCAGACTGTCCCCAGGCCAACTTCTGACACTTGATTTGCTTTGAACTCCCATGATCTGTAAAATTGTGCCCTGGTTTTCTCACGTGCTTTCATTTGCTGTTCATTTCTTTCAGAGCCTCTCCTTGCCATAGTGTTTCTGTTATACAAAATGAGAAAGGGCGCATTTGAGTTTGTGTAGGGCTTTGACCTGTTGAGTACTTTTTGTATTTTAAGTGGGATTAATACCTGTCTGCTCTTTTATACCTGTAATTCTTTTTTTATATCTACTTAATGGGTTCCTCTTCCGTGTAATTTGTTTGTATATTAATTTACTGCAACAAGGACCGACATTTAGAAAAACCTTGACCGCCCCCAAAATATCTGGATGTAGTTTTTAAAGAATTTTGTTTCCTTTTAAAAATGAGTTAATTAAAAGAAAATTCACCTGTTGGTAATCTATTTTAAGACCCAAACAAATCAATAAAACTGTTGGGCAGGAAAGGTGTCACACCCTGTTCATCACATGCACATTGTTTACAGTCCAGTTGAAGCTGCGATAAGTTAATTCTTGACAAAAGTCACCGTAATAAATAATTGGATTTGTTGATAGTGAAGCAAGACTAAATTGCTCAATCCTCTGCTCTAAATAAATGGTTTTTGCTAACAGAATCTGTCAGTGTAAAGCCAACCAAATAATGATTGTCCTTTGAATCAAGTGCAGGGCATTTTTTCAGACCTTGCTCTATAGGGGGTTTGGCTGACACTGGCTCCCTGTACAAACATTCTTCCTGTTCTGCCCCAGGCTGAAGGAATTTACAGTTACCCTTCTAATGATGGGAGATACATGGTTGGAAACAGCATTAATGGGTGGGTGTTCTGGCCAAACAATGCCCTGGTACACAAGAGGCCCATGGCATGAATCACCACAGGGTGATCCACCTTCACCCTGGCTCTGGGCTGAATCTTGGCCTCCCTGGCAAATACCACTTCAAAATCAAATTCCCTCATGTGGAGCTGAAATCCTGCATGGAGTAGCAGGTTCTGGCAGATGTGCTTTGGGTGATGTACACATATCAAATAGTGAAAGTGATAACGGTCGAGAAGGTGTCCTAGAGGGGCATTTATGAGACAGTTCTTGGCTGTTTTTTTTAGATTTAATCAAGGTTTTCTTGGATTTGATCAAGAAATGATAAATGAGATGAATCGTGATGGGTTTCAGAGTCCTTTAGCGCCCTGGCATTTGCCATTTGGAAAAATGATTCCCTTTAAAAAGCCCACTGTGTGCCTGCTCTCTTTGAAAAGGCACGAGCCCATGAATAGCATTATCACATATAATGGCTGCCACTTATCACATTCATTCTGATTATGTAAAACTGAAAATCACTGCATGGAAATGAAGTTTCAATGTTTTTATTCAAAGCAGCTTCTCACAATGTATAAATACTGCATATTAACACACATGAAAAATACAACTTCTAAGGCACCCAGAAATGTGTCCATACACTAGTTACAGGACCATCAACAAATAAATTGTGTACAATTTGATCTAGACAGTCAATATTTGATATATCAGAAGATACAAGTCCCTCAGTACTGTACCAGTTTCAGAAAATATTTACAACACTGTGATATAGGGGTGCCTGTACCCTTACAATATTATAATATGTACTCATCATTACAAATATTAGAAACTGTTTTAGTCTGTTCCATGGCATTCTGATAAAATAACTTAAGGGCCTAATTTGCAAAGTCCTACAATTAATTATTTGTGCAAGTTCTGAAAAATAAATTTACATCGACATAACTTGTGAATTTTTGGTTCTTTGCTTCATCTCAGAGGTTTGGTAATAAGCCTTACCAATAGACATGCCATCCTAGCTGAACATCACTCCTTTCCCAATAGGTCAGTGGATACATCTTTCCCCCTTACACCTGACGTGGATGAGGATGCAGTGTTTGTAGCAGAAAGAGACTATTTGATCTTCAGTACAAATGTCAAACTAGTTCACTGGCGAAGGAACTAACGCTTGGTTAGAATAATGCAATTCTTTGGTCCTTTGTTTTTATGGAAGGCATAACATTTGTATTCACTAAAAATCGAAATCCTGTCTGTGAGTAAGCAAGCTAGTGAATGACTGTCAGTGTAGCATTTAAAATAGCAGTAAAGAGATTTAATATGGCTTAAAACATACGGTTAATTGGGCAGACACAGATAACACATCGAGGATACCGAGTACCCAAATGTACTATGATAAGATTGTCTATAAGTCTCTTATGTAAACTTCTTTAGTGTCTCCTAAAGAGCGCTGGCTTTAGCCAGATTTGACTTTTATAGACCCAGCCACACAAAGCCTGAGATTAAACTACCATGGTTGGGAGCACAAATGCACAGTTTATATATAACAAAGCCCATGCTGACAAGTCTACCTATGTTGTTCAAGAGAAACAACCCGTATTATCCTTTTCACAAGAAAAACTTAAGGCCCTGTACTCTGATTTGCAAACTTTCTTACAGCAATTATTTGGGGAAGTCCTTAGTGCTACATAAGCAATTATGCAGCTTTAAAGATTTCTTGTACCTAGTGGTAAGGCTTATTCACAAATGCAATACATTTATAAATTATATCTAAAACTGCAAAGGCTGGCAAAATAATTAAAAAAACCCAAAACCAAAATAAAACAAACCCCAACCAAAATTGTCTGTTCATCCCTAACATTAAAAGAGCATTTCATTCTAATTAAAAACTATTGGCACAAAACCATTATATTATAGATTAAAAGAACAGTTCATAGTAGTGAAAAAGATTGCCTAAAACGCATACCCTAACCTACCACAGAAATATAAAAGTTTATATTCTGAAAATATATACTGTATTAAAGTTTGTAAGCTTATTTATTTAAACAGAAATGTACTGAAATAGTAAACTAAGCAACACTTATCTACAGCAAAAATATACATGCAGGACAGCACAAAATAAAATGCTTACCTTTAATATCTACAAATGCAAAACTGTAGATTTTTAAAGATTGTACAAAACAATTTACACAAGAATAAAATAACATACTTAAACAACAAATTGCATTTTTAATATTAAATACTGTGAATATTAGTAAAGGTACCCAGACTAATATGTACAGTACATCTAGATATCTGAATACCTAGTAAGGACAGAAACACAAGAGAAAATTCTGATTCTGATATTTAAATACTGGAAAAGAAGCTTTCAACATTGTTATTACTCTTTTTTGAAGGGAAAATAGATTCCATGAAAACTAGATTGTAACTGTATAGATATGAATAATTAAAAATGTTAACTATGGTTAGAGCTTGCTTTAATGGAAAAATAATTATAGAAAATGTATTTCAACCGTTCCTTTGTCATAAAAAATGCTAAGATAAAGATATCTGAAAGTTCAGATGAAATGGTGCAGTTTAAAAGATCTAACAACCTAAGACTCTTCTCTGTTTGCAAATCTCAATCAGAATGCATTCCTTCACATTGCTGAGCAGTCTTGCAATATTTATCTACAAAAACTAAGCATAGTATTGAAATAAATTTCCTAATATCTTATTAACACAAGATTAGGAGTTATGGCTCTCTGGATGGGAGTAAAGGAAATAAAGGAACTTGAGGAATCGTGGTACTTTCCATTGCTTTTCTCTCTGGAGTCACATGCTGAGGCCTGATTGTGCAAACACATGTGTGTGAGAGTGGTTTTCCCTTGGGTGATCCCTCTCTTTTCCAGGTGACTCACACGTGCACCTGCCATGTCCCATGGCATGGATCCAAACCACTCTGTGGCCTTGCTGGCAGGTTGTGGACAAAAGCAAGTGTTGCTATAAAACAAGTGCTGCATCTATCACTTCAAATAGTTACTGAAAGAGTTTTCTTTCAGTCATTTAAAAAGAAACTACTTGTCTCTTGCTTTTAAAAAGCATTTAAAACAGGCTAATTAGAAGCCAGATTCTGTCTTTTTAATGAAGAATTTCCATGAGAACTTCTGCCTTTAGGGTAATGATTTCCTTAAAATTCAGTGGTACAATTAGGCCACAGAAACAGCACTTCTAATTATTTATGGAAAAAGAAATGTTACATTAATGTGGTGAAGGCTCCTGTTTACTGCAATCACCTGTTCGTTAACTTTACAAAGGCTTTGTTGAAACTTTTCATGGAAAGACTAAGGAAGAAAGCTGAGCAGCCTCATTTGCAGAGGTTTAAACCATAAAAAGTCACTGAGCTCAAGGATGGAGAGCAAGTGCACAAATTACAAAGCAAACAAATGTGCAAAGCTTCTGCTTCAAGAGGTTTTAATTTGGGCGTCCTAAAATGGCAGATGAAGTCTCAGAGCAGGCTTGTGTCCTTTCCATATGAATTGTCTCCCTAGCAGGAAAGAACTGAGAGAGATCCAGTGTTCAGAAGTCAGTCAGTGTCACTGAACAGTACTAGGATCACATTCTGAAAGAGCAGATTGGATTTTCCTCATTTACGGTGGACTGCTTTTATGGAAAGCCATAAGTTCTTGTAACAGATGGTGGGGTGGCCAGATGTGGAGAGCTGGGAAAAGCAAAACCAACCCTCTCCCTCCACTGAGTTCAAGCCTAGCACCTTGTATAAACTGCTGGCCCACACCCAAAGGCCTCCAGAGCAGAAATTATCTCACACCTGAGGAATCAGGCAACTAGACTAAGGCTCAAAAGAATTTGCTTTCAGACTTCTGACCAAAAGGGATATTTAAACCTGAAAACAGTCCGATGCCACATAACGGCACCACTCACCCTGTTACTGATATCTGGATAACAGGAATAGTAAACTCAAATAAAGCATCTTGTTGGTGAGCCCTTCAGTGCTCCTCAAGAAGGCAGAATGCGAAGAGAGACTTAAGGGGGACTCACTGTTTCAGAATCCACTTTTTTTTCCTCTTAACCCTGGCAAATGAATCAGTTTCACACATTTTTTGTACAATTTTACACATAGAGGAGCATGCACGTGGCTGTTTAGTCTACTGCCCACAGCATTCTGTGGATTTTCTATATATTCTTTATTTTTCTACTAATTTTGCTGCTGAAAATGTGTTTTGTATTTTCATATGATCCATTAATTCAATCAAGGGAAGAATCAAAATAAGATCTGTGATCAATAAGCAGCTGAATATGAAAACAAAATAAATAAGTTAAATAAATTCAACAAAGAAAAAAAATCCTAGTAGTTTTTGCAAACTAACTTTACATATTATACATATAAATTACCAGATTTTGCCATTACACTGTTAGAACTTTTCAAAAAAATAATTAACACATTTCTAAAATATGGTGTTTGGGTCTACAGAAGATCGTGCTGACCCAGTTTTTAGACTGAGCCCTCCGTGTCAGCCCAGATGTGTTGCAACAGCAAGAATAAGTTAAAAAGGACAGACAAAATAAACCCTTACAGGTGGGTGAGCCTTCCTGGGCCCCAGTGGTGCTTCTGAGCACATGGAATGTACAGTTGTGTCTGGATGAGCAATATGAAAGATGCAGCCCTCTGCAGAGATTCTGAGCACTGAACACCTCCCCACATCCTGGTTACAGAAAATCAAACCGGCTACAGGCAGCTGTAGCTCACAAGGAAACCGACACCACTGCAGGTATTGGGATACACTGTCACAAATTCCTCACGGATGCCTCGCCTCTGATTCTCAAACACCCTCATGTTGGACTCTGTTCTCAACTGGAGCATTTTCTCTTTAAGATAAGCCAAGACGTCAGACTTCATAGATTTTGTCCTGCAAGTAGCTGAATAATGAATCCAGTCCTTTGGAAGAACTCCACAGCTGTTTTAACATCTGACACTCTTTCTCATTCACATCTTCAAGGCCGGATTTCAGGAAGCTCCTCACGAGACATTTGGACTCTTCCAGTACCTAAAGCCAAAATATGACTCAGTATTTTATTTTGAATCTGAAAACATTATTATGGATAATGGTATGACCAGCATTTTTAGACTACTGACTCTGTTTACAATCTAAATAACTCCTTTCGACACAGAGATTAGACTTGATTTACAGCCACAACTCCACTTGCTGACAGTCAGCATCTTTAAGAATTAAGGAGTTGATGGGTTAGTGCCAACGTTCTCAAAGGAATGAGGGTTTCTGAAGTCCCTTAGTTTATTGAAGGTCTGCCATGGAGCACAAGAAGGAGCTGAACTCCCTCACATTGAAATGAAAATGTGTGAGGCATCATATACTGGCTGACTTCTGGAAGGTGGCCTTTGAGGTCCATCATCTTTAACAACTTTCCCTCAGATGTTATTTCCTTATCAAACCCGACATTAATAGGAAAAGTCCCTTACTGCAAATGCCTTTTAAAGTTTGTTTGCTTACATTTATATTAAAGTGAAATATTTTATAAAAGATGGGTGTTGAGCAAAACAAGCACCCTCTGACTGTGTTCTGGAGTTAGGCTGACTTGGCAGATACAAGTAGTCAGAACAAATCACCTGAGGTTTTTGCAACAAAAAGCCCAATCTCAAGCCCCTAGTAATTGCTGCAAGTTTTGAAAGGCACAAACAGCAGGTCCATGGTTGCTCCCATAGATCAGTTCATTTTTGCCAGACCCCTTTTTAAGCACATTGAGATTGATTCCTTTAAAATTCAATTTGAAATATACAACACCATCATGTATCTCACAAGGAACTCAACTCATCAAACAAAACCATTAATAATTCCTACATTACTGATTTTTGGAGGACAGAAGACCTAATACAGTGTTTTATGGTAAGGAAGATGCATCCTCTTCACTCAGCCTTATCAAAACCTTTATGTTAACAGTTCCTATCTCTTGTAGGTTACAACACTGCTCTCCATAGTAGTACTTCTCTTTAACTCAAGTAAATGGTGTTAATAGCAAATCAAGGGGCCTCTGTATTTTTTTGGTCTGTTTGTGAACGAGTATCTGCAGTGAACTTGGGTGAGCTCATCATGTTCACTGTATTTGTGACTTCAGCCTGATTTGCATTTTGGATCTGAGAGTAAATGTAGTCTTTGACAAGTTTAACTCTTATCTTTGTCCACAAGTTAGCACTGGGCTTTCTTTTTTCATTGAAGGAAGAAAGGAAGAATTCACAGTAAGACCCAGAGGTTTTCCCAACTCATATAATACATGTTGTATCAGCACCATCAAATAAACTTGTGCTACATTTCCAGAGTTTCATTCTCAATGTCTTCTGTGAGATCTAATCTACACTTCATTTAATTAAACATCTCCTATGTCTCTGCCTCATTTTACAACAGATCTTTTAAATGAAACTGAGAGATGCTGAGACAGTTACAGGCGTAGGAAATACAGCAAGAAACTCTTAACAATTTGCACTTTAATTAGTGCAGTTTTATTGCAGCCAGTATCACTTTCATCAGTGCATGTTTTTTAAACAAGGATATGCCCAGAATAGGAGTATATCTGCCTGAAGGGAAAAAACCTTAGGAAGTAAAAATAGGAAAGGATTTTCTTGCAATTTTTGTGTACAGAAAAGGAAAGTTATAGTACACTGTGATCAGACTGTGTTCAAATTCCTCTTGTCTGGATCTCATGTCTCCTTCACAGCAGAGCTCAGCTGCCACTATCCTACCCTTCTGGTGAGCTGTGTAGAACATTCTGCAGCAGCAGAACTATGCAGGTGCAGAAAAGAAGGCAGACTCAGCTGAAACATGGTAGGCCAGGACAATGTGAAAGGCAAATCTATTTTCTTACAGGGCCTACAGAGATTTCCCAGAGCAGTTGTGTAGTTTTAAACTCTTCCACCTTCATGAAGGAAGCCTGGACAAGGAGGTTCCACTCATATTGAATAAATGTAAAGATGGAGAAAGGAAAAACTGGCCCTGAAAAACGAGAAACTCCATGAGCTCACTGGTGCCTATCCAGGTTTTCTGACATCAGCCTTCTGTCACAGCTATGGTTGTGGAAACTGAAGACCCACTGTGTGAGCCCTGGGAGCACACCGCGCCTCTGTGGAATGTAATTTACTCACAAAGAAGTTTGATGTCTTACCACTGCACTGCAGGATGCCATTTCTTTCACTCGTAGCATCACTTCTTGGCTAAATGTTGTTGGCCAAAACACTTGTGACACCAGTCCTCTGCTGCAGGCTTCCTGTGCTGTCAGCTTTCTCCCACAGAACAACATTTCATTTGCCTGTGAAACCAAAAGATTACTGGTAATCTTGGGTTATAATTCCCTTCAATTTTTTTTCATACTTGCCTGCTATTTTTACAATTAAATTTACAAATGTTCTCCTATCTTTCCATGCTGCAAATGTTCTTTAAAAGGAGTTTCAGTAGCTATTTAAGGATTGTGCAGGTGGCCAGAGCACAGCATGGGTTTCATTTAAAAGAAATGTGCTGGCATGAATGGTGAATCTGTATTGCTGATCTTACAGGAGTAACTGTCAGTGATATTGTGTTGAGAATCACAGAACCTAGTAGGAAATATTTATCTGTGGGGCAAATTCTGCTTTATTATACTGGTGAAAACTAAGAGTCTTACTGGAATCATTATGGGTTATCTTCAGAGAGCAGAGAGCAGTGAGCAGTATCTGGCTGTGTTACTGCCCAATCCTAACACAACTCAGGTAACTACTCTGAAAGATTATTCTGCTAATGTATTTCTTCAATTTTCTACCATGACATTGACAATCTTTGCTTTTTCAACCTGTGTCCAATCTTTCTTGTGTACAGCAGATGTAGTATATTGAATTCAGAGGTCATTTTGTGATAAGAAATTGGTAGGGATTAGAGGAACTTTCCACAGATTTAATTTCCATTAAGGCAATTAAGAGAAATGGCTGTTTTCTGGTTTACTTTTTAGAGAGAGAAAGAAGACCAGGAATTTATGAAAGATTCTTTAGCAATTTGAGGTGGAAAACCTTACCAGTGCAACACCCAGAATTTGTGGGAATGTGTATGATGAGCAGCCAGCTGGAGTGAGTCGGATTGTTGCATATGGTGTCTGAAACCAAGCCTTCTCACTTGCCCAAACGATATCACACAGTGGTAAAATAGAAGCTCCTAACCCAAGAGCAGGGCCGTTGATAGCAACCACAATTGGCTTCTTAAATTGAATAAAAGCTTTTACAAAATCCCTAAAATAAAAAATAAAAGGAAGATCTTGAATACAAAAGTTACATTTAGATAAATAAATTCAAGTTTAAAGTACTTAATCTGAAAACAAATTAGAACCACAGATAAACACATTAAATGTCATGGCCCAGTTTTATGAGATCAGAATTGCAAGGTGCTTTCTAGTTTGCACACAGAAAAGTTTGCTCATTTTTACTTATCTAATCTGAGTACCTGGGATTTGCATAGTTTTGTGTATGTTGTATATGACCTGATTAAGTGGAGTGCACTGACTGTTGTACTTCTCGCAGAAAGATTTGGTTGGGTTTCATTTTCCTTCTGGACCAGTAACTCCCAAGTTTGTATACATGGTGCTTCTCAGTTTGCTCCACAGTGGCTGAGATGGATGACCTGCTTTGGCTGATGATGAAGTTTATATCGTGAAAGACAGGAAACTCCTAAGTAGATCACTGGATACTTATTTTTTTCAAAAAGTTCTCTTGAGATTCTGTATCAAATGTTCCTGCAAGTCCCATCAATGGATTGGGAGGTAGTGAATGTTTATGGCACACCAGCAGAAAGAACAAGATGTGCAAAGGAAAGCTGGAGAGCAAGCAAAAAATTAGGTGAGTGAACTGTTGGGTCTTCATTGCAAATGTCTTCAGCAAAGCCATAACAAAGTTGATGCCCTTGCCTGCCTACACCAGTAATTGTGAAGTGATGAGAAATAATGGGGAAGGAAATGTCATCAGATTCATCCAGATGAGTGAGCAAGAATATGTTAAATTCGGTGCAATGAGGAGATCTCTTAAATAAGTTACCTACCAGCAGCTGTGGAAAGGCATCTGTAGAATGAACAGCCTTTACAGCAATTAGGAAAAAGCACAGGTGTAATTGTGGGCAATTATGGGCTCCAGCAGCTCAGTGCACAGCAGGTAAATGAGATGCTCAGTCACTTTAGAAAAGAGACATGTATAAATCAAATTCCAACCAAAAGAGGAGATTCTGTTCCTGCACTGGGTATTTATTAGATCCAGAGTACATCTTTGCTGAGAGATTTTAGGAAAAAACATTTTGTCAAATGTGCCCTTCGATGAGTTGCAGGTTGAAAGGTCCCAGACTTCTGTACCTGAGAACAGGTGGGCTTTGTAGGTTAGAGAGCCCATTTGGTGACTGAGCTGAATTGCAAGGGCATGGGCTGTATTTTAAATGAGCCTGAGGTGACCCAGAGTGATATTTTCAATGAATACGTTCTGGTTTTCAGGCTGTCTACTAAGGAGTTAATTTTTTGGCCATAGGGGAGTAGAGAATTAATTGATGCAGCTCTGTTCACACACTGAGTAATAAACCAGATCAGTGTCAAGACAAAGAGAGTGAAATAAGGAACACTGTTTTTGTATCTTCAAGACCATTTCTTTCTAGAGCATAGCAGGGATAGAGAGTTGTGGTTCATTTTTGTTGCAGAAACAATGCTTATGTTCCCTTATCTCATTATTTCTTTGGTTGTTTATGGCTGAGTAATTACTGTGCATCACTGCACCTCATTAATTCCAGAATTTTGAGAACCTTAGTTTAGTAGTCAAGCAAGGAAGCCTTCCAAGCAGGACTACAGGTAGGAACAGAGATGTGATGAATGGCAGGTAAAAAGAAAACAAACGAAGGACAAATGGTGGCAGTGGATCTGAGGACTGTGTGGAGGCAGATAAAAACAGTGTTCCAGAGAAAAGCAGGAATCACAGTGATTAACGAGACTGGAAGTGAATGTGGAAAAGCAGTTTGAGATGTGGAGAGGAAACAGATAATGGGGAGGAAGGACAAAGCAGAACATATTAATGGAGGGGAAGGGTTGAAGGAAAACTTCATATTGAGTGAGCAAAGAAGGGAGGACCTGGAGCTGGGGAGAGAGTGGAACAGAACACTGAGAAGGCACAATGAGCCTCTGTCATGAGGGAAGGATGGGGAGCACAGGGGATGGTACAATGCATGGCTATGGAACATGCCACCTGTAGGATGGAGTGGGAGGCTACAGTACTGGGAGATTATGAAGGGTCCAAATGCCTGCATTTGGCCTACAGAAGCTGCGGGGACCAGCACTGCACTTATCTGTGCTCCCTCTTTGGTACGTTACTTGTCCCAGTCAGTCGTCACTGAGCCCTGAACCTGGCATGTTTCCATTCTCCAAACCATAAGTTCATTCACAGAATTCCTGGGCTACAAGATCCTTGTTTCAATTCATAGCAGTCTTTGAATAGGATTTAAAGTAGTAATTGTTGTTGCAGAATAGAGCCAGACGCTCAAAGACAGGAAAAAGTGTCACATGCACAAGGCTTTTGGTTTTGCCAGAGGGTATCTGGGAAGTGGATCATCAAATACGCTCTGGGATGCTCATACTCCTCTGCACTTTGCAGGGACTGTGCTGCAGGTCAGGGCTCCTAAATACATCCAGGACTGTAAAGAAGCTGAGCAAGTAAAGTTGTCCTTCTCAGTTTGCTTCTGAGCACACCCAGAATGTTGATCTCGGGTCACGTAATGATGTGAGCTGGGAGTGCCTTCCAGTGAGTGTGTTGATTCCAGGCTCTGCAGGCCACACAGGGACAGCTACAGAGCAGGCTGTCTGTCTGCCTCTTCCCTGCTCCAGGACATGTGTGGATGGTGGCAGCCCAGGCTGATGGATGTGTGAGCAGAGCCTGGAGAGAAGCTTGGTGCCGCAAGTCTGGTGGTTGCAAACCCCACTGATGGAGGGTGAGGACACGGGACAAATGAATGAACCATTCCTGGGACGTGAGACTTGATGGGCATTTAAACTCCAGCTGTAACTTGTGATGGGTGTATGAGACCCACACTTGAGAAAGTGGAAACATGTGGCAATCAGAATTTCAATTTCATTTTGATTCCAGCCTAACTTGATGTAAAGCAGAGGCAGAGATGTGTTGACATGTTTTAGGACTTCTGAACCACTGAAAATGTGATGGACATTTTTTATTTCTCTTATTGCAGTGTATTTTCCATGAGTTGAGTCCTTTGTTCACAGAAAGCACAGAGAGTGCTAAATGGAAAACGTAGTGCATTGTTTCCAGGAGTACAATAAAAATCTATTTTCAGTGGGCTTGAAGCCGACATTCTTGACAAGGAGCAGTACATTGTACCAGTATTTCAAGAGTGTTCTGTGAGTCCAAAGATGGAAAAACTGAGTATCACAGTCTGGCTTATACTTTAAATGTTGGGTTGATAAGTATACCTGTATATTAGATGTGTGCAGATAAATGTAAACATATATAACAATACCTAAGTATACAATATTTGCAAGAATAATATTAAATTTGTATTTTCTGGTGGACTGTGAGTGTGCCTGTGTTTTCAAACAAAATAGTGATTTTCTTCCCTACTTTTTTTTTTTTGGTTCCACATTGTTAAAAACCACTCACATTAAAAAAAAAAATTGGGATGTGTTCTTCAAAGGGTTTCTCTTTTTTAAAGTATCACTACATGGTATTCAAGTATATCTAGGGTCTTAAAAACATGTTAGAATTGATTACATTTAAGGAGTACATTTTAAATTTTTTTAAAAATAATTACTGCTTTGAGAATTTCAAGACTTAAGCCAAGAATCCAAACTGATCTGCAGTAGTTATAACCAAGAAAATTGATAGTTAATATGTGTTATGTAATAACTAAACCTGATCTTATGTTATACCAATATATCCCAAACTGAAATCTATTCTAAAATAAATTATTTAATATTCCTTTATAGAATTGTCACATGAAGTTTTAAAACTCTCAGAGGAATAATATTTATTTGTAGGGAACGAGGGAGGAAAAGGGACCAAACCCTCTCCTGTTACATGAAATACTATTGGCCTTAGTTGATTTATATTGGAAGATCTACCTTGTGGATAATGGAATATTTGGTGATGTGTTGTGCAGATTGATTTGCAGACTGCATGTCATAAACCCTGGGTTTCTATTAAAGTAATGTAATATATAAGGAAAGTCACGTTTGAGTTACAAAAATAAAACTACATTTACATATATATTAAGTAATTTAAATTTTAAGAAAAAGAGTGGAGACCCTTCTAATAAGGTTCTGAAATACAGTGGCAGACTGCTATTTCAACAGAATATGACTAAACCATGGATTCCCATCTGGACTGAAATTCATTAAAATGATTAACATTAAAACAAATAAAATATCTGCCTTTGAGGAACCACTTTAGAACATGAATCAATAGCAAATTTGGGAAAACAACAACAAAGTTGTATTTGAATTTGGAGGAATGAACCGAAAAATTAAATACAGAGAATTTTAATAAAATAAATCCCTGTGGATATTAGCACTGGAATAAATGTGTTTTCTTTTTTAATAAGGAAAGGTCCAAGTTTCTTCTTACTAAACAAATTTGTAGGACTATAACTAGAATGCAATCAACACTTAAATATACAACATTTTTGGACCTGATAAATATCTTTATAATCACACACTGCATTTCATAATTTAGAGATCATAGGTAAGCTTGGGTCACCTTATAGCTTCTGCAATCCTAGTGCTTTCCTTTCTTCTGTCATTGGATAACCTGCCAATTAAATATGAGTAATCTAGGCCACTACAGAATACACTTCCCACTGCGCTGAGAAGTAAGAGTTTACTGTCATCAGCTGATGCATTGCACAATGCTCTCCGAACTTCCTTCATGATCTGTGGATAAAGAAAAGTAAACAATTCGACATGCATGCCGTTGCAATATCATTTCCCTACTTGTACAAACCTTATTGATTTTGAGAGACTTAAATTTGGGGCATTAATAACACATCGATTATATATAATTTTAATATACTTAGAATGATAACACTGACAGTTTGCAGAGTATTTTCTATTTGGCTGTGCTTTGTTGATGTTTATTAATTCAAAGAGTTTTTGGGACATGGCTGTTCTTTTGCTTGCTGTGTGGGAAATTCTAACCAGCTTGTGCTATTTGATTGCAATTTAATAATTTCAAATATCACCCTTTTATTTTCATTGTGTACATTCAGTGTACACCACGATCCTCAGGAACATGGTTATCACAGCTATAACCTATTATTAATCTCAACAGGTTGTAAAGCAAAATCTATAAACCTCAGTTTATATAGAACCCTCAGGTCTTCAACTACTTTGGTTTATATGACTTTAATCCGAGCAAAGCAGGACAAGGGGACATCACATACACCAACATAACAAATATATTATTCATTTCTCTGTGGTCGGTGACACTGTTACAGTCTACAAAAGTTAGAGCAAAAAAGTAACTTGAAAGAGAGACATTTTGACTGTTTTACAACTGGATCAAGTTATTAATTGCACCATAAATCAAACCTGATAAAAACCTATATAGAATTGAGCTGCTGCTATTATCTAATGGTTTTTAAAAGGAAATATTATTTCATAAACTTCTGAGTGGTAATGTCTTGTTTGGTCACAGCTGAGTGTGGTTTGGGAGCTGTAACTCATTTCACCCTCCTCTTCTCTTTAATGATTTGCTCCTCTCTGCCAGGGCCATGATTTCCTTAGTGGGACTAAGGAAATCACACTCATGTGTCAGAGTATTTCCTATAGAGAGTCCTGTTGAGTCCATTTGCTCTTTTGTACTAAAGGATTTGCTGTTGGTGTAAATTAAGGCAAGACAAAGCTAAATGTGGTTGGGGATTTAAATATCATTTCCATATGAGAGGAAACCAAGATTTTTAGCCTGTGATTATTTCTGTTCACTATGTTCTGTTTCCCAAAATTCTTTAGATCTCTGAAGTGCCTTGTTTAAGAAATGTCCCTAAACACCCAAGTTTTGTTGATGCCACTCTAGGTAGCTTTTTATTAGAAATCCTGTGGATTGTTCTGCTTTCCCTATGGGTTTGTGTAGAAATGAGTATTGCTGGGACCAGGCATGAGAGAGCAGGTGGTGAACTTTTAGATTCTTCACTTTTACAAGTGCACTTCAGAATGCCTGTAATACCGAGTGTGTGACAGTGGGTGGAAGTGAAGTAATTAAAAGCAGCAGAATCTGGAAGTGTATTTGAAATTCTTATGCAGGTACAAAAATGTCACCAGTGATTTTAGGAGTAGTGTTTATTTTCTGAGAGTCTCAGAGGCTGTCTCAGCCCTCAGCTGGGAGAAACAGAGCAATACTGCAATACAATGGGGAAACAAAGGGAAAAAGCCATGAACACTGTAGAAGGTGGTAGATGTTAAAAGAGGTGTGTATCTTGATTTTCATAGTTCCACATGGATACAAGATTGTCCTCTTAATTTATTTTAAAAGTTCTCAAAAATTGCTCTTTCTTAGGGTGGAAGTATAAATGATATAAGGGAATACCAGTCAAACATTTTTGTATATGATGAGGAGTGTTGCATTAAATAGGATGCCATGATACTCCATCCAGCAAATTCCTTATTCCCCTTCCTCCAGTGTTTTTTGCTTATGTGCCACCTCTTTGCTGTTACCTGAGTTCTCCTTCACACACATCATTAATTACCATTACAAACCTGTCACTTTTTTATCTCACCCCTCACTGACTTGGATGGCTAAAGTCACCTAAAAACCATCCAAACTTTTGAACAGAGGTAACACTACTTGAAAGAAAAAGCAATATCCTGCTATCACCGTTATTTCAATGTTTTGGAGAGAGTGACATTCAAAGCCTGTTATCAGGAATCAATTTCCCAGATTTGGCTGAAAATGGGAAGGCTTTGGTCAGTATTTTTCAGTACTAGTTTCTAGCAAAAAAACCCCAGGAAGCCATTATGCTTTTTCAGGCTCCAAAAAGTTAGTTTTTTAAAAATAGCTGTAAGTTTGTAATTAACATTGGAATACACCAATTCAGCCAAGTCAGTTGTCACTCCCTTCGTCTGTGCCATGATTCCTTTGCTGATACAGTCCAAAATCTCCGTGGACACCTTGTCACTCAGCCTGGTTAGAGCAACTGCTGGTTGCTTGGCATCACAGCTTTCCTCATGGATTATCTGGGCACAGGTCTTTCTCTACAGATGTTTCCATGATTACAGGAAAGCTACTAAAAAGAAAATAATTGATAAAAAAGCTGGTTTGTCTGCAGGGTTGCAGGACTATGTGTTAAACTGCAGTACTGTAAAGTAAATGCAGTTTTAGTCCAGAACTGCTCTGTTTTTAACCACAAACTTGTTTAATGTAGTGGTGATTCAGTTCTCAAATACAGAGACACAGCATGTCTTTAGTTACACTTCTTTGTCAGATTCTGTTTTTTTTTCTCTCTTCCATAGTTCTTAAAGCTTTCTCCATTTTGGTGTAACTGCGGCATTTGTCCAATTAAATTTTATTTTCTCTAGTGGACCAGATCTAATACTACTATTTCCAGAGCTCCTTAGCAGTATTCTCCAGTTCCATGCTTTTATTAATTAGCTTTTTTATGGTCTTTTAGGTAATTTTCAGTTATGGGGACAGTATTTCTATTTGAATGCATTTGATGAAAATTTCTGAGGAAGTATTTACAGAACAGTATGGGCCAGTTATTTAGGTTATGATAATTGAATGGATTATAAATTTAGACCAGGCCTAGTGCTTTGCTTACTGCTTTATTGAAAGCCAAATATATAATAAAATTATCACCTTCTCTGAAGTTGGTTATATTTTTAATCCAGCCAAGAAAATAAGCTGGTTAGTTCTTGAACAGGACACCTTATATTGAAAATAAACATAAAATGGTTATAAACTTAATTAAACTTATTTTAATGCCTTTCATTGGATGTAGGAAATTTCAAAAGGCATTTGGTGCTCTTTGCTTTCCATGTTGCTTACACTGTGGGAAAATCAAAGAGCTGGGAATTTATCACCATAATTACACAAAGTATCTTGAACAGAAGTCTCTTGTTCATATAAACAGAAGTTATTAGTTTAAAAAGTTAACCTCTCTGAATCTCTAAGGA
Organism: Serilophus lunatus; assembly: GCA_013399895.1. Taxonomy (NCBI): domain Eukaryota; kingdom Metazoa; phylum Chordata; class Aves; order Passeriformes; family Eurylaimidae; genus Serilophus; species Serilophus lunatus. Next base: position 685,183 of record VXBA01002171.1, on the reverse strand, counting down.
ATCACTGTGTTATTTTTGAAGGTAAATATTCTGTAAATATTATAGTAAAACCAATTTTTTTAAAGCCATTCAGTTGTTTTTAGAACCTCCTACAGTTTTGCCTTTTTACATAAATACACTTTGTGTTACTGACTCTTTGTGTTACTGCACTATTTGTGTAAGCAAATTTCTGTTTGGTACCTAAAGGACTTGGGAGCCTCTAAAGCTGCAGGCACAAGTGCTGGCCCAAACCCACAGTTTGTTTTTTTTGTGAAAGCAAAACCACAGATAACAGTAAACTTATACCTGCCTTTTTTATTATTATTATTTTCAAGTTAGGAAAAGTTGTAAGTAAGAAAAAGTGAAGGCAAACCAGTGCTCCAAAATACACCTGGTAGAACTTCAAACCCTGTAATTCCCATGGAGAGAACCTTGAAACCTGATTCTTGTACATGAGAAGGTACTTGAGGTAGTTCTGCCAGTTTTCAATGGAAACACTGGCTGTTTAGGAAATGTTTTGCTTTTAATTCAAGGGAATATTAACTCCTAGATCTGTTAATAGTGTTAAATAAAAACAGCAGATGGGTCCATTTAGTCTGAAACTGAATTTGGATCCTCAAGATGTGCTGAGTTAAAACAGCAGCAGCATCACTGGAGAAAGAACTTCAGAAACAGCAAACAACCCATGAGAGAAAATGCCCTAATGGAATTTGTAATGATGAAATATTTCACATATGTATTTTAAAAATGGATTTGCAAAGCGAATTTTAAAAGTAGCAAGCCTAAGCTACTGAAATAAAAACAAGCTGTGCTGTTTTATGACACTGCCTTGGAAGTTTTATAAGGTCTTGTAAAAAATAAGAAAGAATTTCTATAGTGCCCTGAACAGTTTTTGTAGAAAAAACTCAATTACTAGAGTGGCACTGAGCCAACTTCAATTAATATGCAAAAGCTGCTGGAAGGAGCATTGGCACATTTGATGCTAAAATCACCTGCACAAATGGGGTTACCAAAAACTTAGGATGAAGATTCAGGTAGACTTCTCTAGACTTTAATTTTTCTTTTTCTTTTTTTATTTCTTTTTTTCTTTTTTTGGTATAAATCAGTTCTTTGTTATTTTAATTAAATTGCCATAAATAGTAGAGGCCAATGGTTGAACACAATTATTAAATTTCATCTGACGATTAGGATAAAGCACAAGGGGAACCAGGGCTGTTGAGGGATGAGAGGGATTTTGTATAAACTTAATTTTAAAATGATTGTTTGCAGTGCACACCTTTTCTTTTTTCCTAAACATAGATGGCCAAGAACAACCAGAGCCCTTTTTAACCACGTCAAGGAGACCTGCTCTCAATAAATCATTCATTTACTATTTGGCAAACATAATTTACTGTATGTCTAATAAAGCTTGAAGTAAGCATTTCTTTACACAAAGTGAGACAGGCTTTCTTCATTTTGTAGGAATTGTTTTTACTTTCTGTTCACTGGTGATAAAAGGCATCAAACCTGGAAGTGTTCTAAACCTCCCTAAAACACTTGTCAGTTTGTCTCACCTACGGCAACAGGTGACAGACTGCAGGGACGAGACATTCAACATATTCCTCCTTTCAGGTCCTTGGATTTTTGCTGTAATTGCCAGCAAGGCTGTGGAATTGCCAGTGCTGGAACTGCTGGACTTTGTGGTGTGAATGATCATGGGCAGCTCCCTGGACTGAGGCCAAAGAAGCCCTTTCATGTCCACAGCCATGAGCCTTCCGAGGGCAAGAGCCTGGGATTGCTCTGGGCCTGGATGAGGTTTAAACAGACAATCTCGATGTGGAGAATTCATTACCTTGATTAATTCCTGACCATCCAGCTCCTGGTCAGTAATGCAGTTTTCTAAAATGCATTTCCTGGTTTTCAAGTGAGTTTCAATACAGGTTCTAGAAATAGCCTTGGCCGGTGGGGCAGGGACAGGACTATTACATGCTTATTATCTATTCTTCCACAGAGGTGGGATCCCAGAATACTGAAAACTTTCAAAGGGTGAAATGGATTAGCTTGGCAGACCTGAGCCTGAATTAATCCCCTGGTTAGAGCATTTGAACACTTGTGATGTGGAACAGCACAGCCAGCAATGTAAAGATACATCTGTTCAGCCTGAACTCGGTAAGTCCTTGATTTCATATTTTTTAAGGCTCTTCGTTTAAATTAGCTGCAGTGTCAATTAGTGATAGTTAAGACAGGGATGGAATGATGGATTTGATGCAATGTAATACATTTTAAGGAATTAGTATTAAAAGCAAGTGTTTGGTGTTTTCTGTTAATTACCAAGATAGTCCTTCTAGATATTAGATAGTTTAAAAACTAGGAGTGATAAATGTTATGTACCATCAGTTTTAACTATTTGCTATCGTTCTGTGTGTTATTGTCCATGTGTATGTGTGCATTTGGAAGGGGAGTCAAATTTAGGACCCATCAGTTTCTTACTGAATAAAATGATCCCTCAAAGCTCCAAACTACTGTTCCCCCAGATGGTGCTGAAACTGGTGTTTCATTTAGTCATTACTGCCCATGTGGAACAGGACTCAGGCATGTTCTGTTCTCTGCAGGACATACATCCTTATATAGGCATTTATGGACACTCCTTTTCTTCTGACATGGGAATGGCAAGCCAGGGCACCACAACCCACTACTCTGGGATCACAGGGAATGGAAGGAAAAGCTGCTCAGCTCTTCCAGTGATCCATGAATGTACAGGGGTAGCACAAGCTATGAGTCTGAGTCTGACCTTAAGTGTATATTTGGAACAAGGGAATTCTTCAATATCTTTTTTATGTTGTATGACTTTAAGCAGTTCAGCTGAGGCTAGAGCCTCCAATTGGTGAATATTTCATAAATAAGGACTCATACAGTGATTCAGAGAAGTAATTAGGGATCAAGATAGATTTTAGAATGACTGTCTCAGGATTGAGCCTGAAATTCTCTGTATGCGACAACTGGAGCACTATTTAAATAAGTAAAAGGAAAGAGATCAGATTTCTCCTTAGAATAGTAAATATCAACATGTGAAAAGCTGCTTCACACAACTCCACGCTGGAAATACTGATTCTGCCCTTCCTTTACTTATAATTTTCATTTTCAGACATGTAAATTAAATTTAATTTCCATTGCATTCTTTTGGATAGGAATCCCAAGTGTGAAAAACTTAGATATGTCTGAACTCTGAATTTCTTCTTATATGATCACCAATTAGGAAAAAAATATATAAAATTGAGTTCAAGTGCAGTGTATCCAAGATAAGCCACACATCAGGATGGCTTTCTTCGGCTTTTATGGCTACTCACTTACCTCTGGGGTCAGTGCATTGTTCTCTGAAGTCTGACTCGACAGCAAAATATGTGTGAAACCATCTTCTTTCCGGACTACAATGTCCCTGAACCGGCAGTTACTTTCATTTTGTCTCACGCTGTATCTCAGTCTCTTATCGAAGACATAATCCTTCTCCCCATCTAGTTTCCTTTTCACAGTGCTGTGTAGATTCAAGCTCCCATTGGCCAGAGAAGAACCTTTCAGATGGAAAGAATCGAAGCACAGTTACCTCTGTACCATCAGAGAAATGGAGTGATACTCTCTATTAGCTTCAACAAACATAAATGAACATAAAGTAATAATATAAACATGAAATGAATCAAAAATGCACCTGGCTAATCAATTGTGGTCCCATGCCATTCCTCTTATTCTGTATCCCAACATGCAGAACTTTTTGTTCTCTCATCAGAACACCTCTAGACTTGCAGTGGGATTCAGTTCTGCTTTGGACATGAAAGCAATTGTATCATAGTCTTTCACATGAATTTGGGGTGATCCCTAAATTTATAGCAAGATTCTATTTCAGCTTTGGAAAACTGAAATGACAAGTTTAGTCCAAATCCCATCTTTCAAAGGTACTTTTTCTTCCATTTATGTTGACAAACAGTCATTCTCAGTCTCAAATGGTCCCCTGAGCACACATTTGTTGCACATCTCCATGTGACACCACGTTTGGGGAGTTCTTACCAGGCTGACACAACCACCATTGTCTTCCAATGGCTGGCATTGCAAGGAGCAGTTAGCCACCTTGTTTGCTCTGATCCCAGGCCTCTGCTCCTTACATTTTACAGTAACAATAATTACTGACTTTTGACTACAAGTATGATATTAATATTGGACTTGGTACACAGAAAATGTGAATGCTGATGGCATTTTGGAGAGTATCCAGCAGTAAGAAAAAAGAGAACTATGAGAAGAAAGATATAATCCCTCTTTAAAAACAGGTGAGAATAATAGAAAGTCAATTTTAAAAGACAGTTTATTCTGACTTACAGTGTATGAACTTCAAACTCTTACTTGGCCGATGTTTACAGTCCCTCTGTAACAGGCACTAGAGGATGATTGGTGAGTGCTGGGACAGGGTGTTGAAGAAGCTTTACAGGATTTATATGAATAATCCTTTTCTAATTACAGATGTTTCACACTATTGCCATTAAAAATAAGGCAGAGACAGGTTGTTGAGTGACAGAGATTAAAGTCACTGTTTTTTGTTTAAATAGACACCAGCCCACAATACACCATTTTTAAGAAAGGCCAAGAGAGCGTTGAATGAAAACACCTTTGTTTGTTCTGTTCTTTATTCCTGCCAAAGCTGACTTGTTCCAGCTTCTGGTTTCAAATAGCCAGGAATTTTTAAAGGGCAGATGACATGAATATTAGAACACGGATTTAAATTTTATAGTTTAAGTGACCACCATCCAATTAAAAATGCTCTGCTGGAATAGAATCGAAGGGTCAATTCATGACATGACAGAAATCACTTCCCCTCAGTCTGGAATGTGCCCTACATTTAGGATTTGTGAAAATACACTGGTAACTGGTGTCTTATGTGTGGTGCACACACCCATTTCCACACAGGGACCCATGTTTGTCCAAAAGTTTGTTAGTTCAGTCAACCATAAAACTCTTCTTCACTATTAAGACACACCATCTAAAGCCTATATTATCCTTACCATGTTGCTTGACTGCAACAAGCTACTGAAATGTGATGAGTTAAATCTCCCCAAAAAGTGTAAAGAAGTTAGAAAATCAGAGGCACAAATGCCCATCGAAAGGAAGGTGTGTCAGACTAACTGTACTGATTATCTAGTTAGTGTGGAAGATTATACCACATCTACTTTAAATACAGATGGTAAGAGAATAGTAGAAGATTAATTCACACAGATAATCCAGCTCAACAAGAAGCCCCACAGTAATTATTTTCATATTTTGTTTTATTCTACTTTATGTATTCTTTTTGTAAATGAATATATAAGAAACTATAGACTTTACCATGATATTTTAACTATCTGCACACCATCTGAAAGAAATTTAACCAGAGGAAAGATCTAAATTAAATATGAGAGAAACATAAATGGGAAAGTGTAGTTTCCTAGAGTGGATGATTAACAGACAATATATATTGAGTAAATTGGTTTTTTTGTGTCTACAGTGTGTCCCTGTAATCTTGTTTAATCTGATAAACTGGAGAAAATGATCAGCACCATCTAAAGCCAACAGTGATGTGAAACCAGGCCAATTTAGAGTGTCTGTTGTATGGAGGTGGTGGAGCTACTGAAGGCTTGCTCTGGAGCCACTAAAGCATCCAGACTGTCCCTGCATAAGGGTTAACAGTCAGCACAGGCTTGATGCACACAAGGGCAGCAGCACCTTCGTGTGTCAAGGTGAAAAACAACCGTGGCAGGCAAAAAGAGACATCTCAAAGCAACCTGTACTGCATGGAAACAAATTAAGGATGTCACAAATTAAGTCAGGAAGCTTTGGGTACCTCTAGATGTGGTTTATTGGCTTAGTCCTGACTATTTGCTCAGTCTAAGTACATAAAGAAAACAGAATGGGAGAAAATACTCCTTCTTTAGAGTTTAATCTAATTATTACCTTGTGTTTAACCAGCAGTAGAACTTGTGGAATACCCAAACCAACACTGATATTTATAAGAAGTTTCAATATTTTTTTAAGGGAACCTAAGATATTCCCAGACCACTGGTGGATGCAGTAATCCTTCTCTGAGAATGGCAGTAAGGGAAACTATTTAAGGAGAAAATGTAAGCTTGGTCACTTTCTGCAGTCCTTTCCCACAGCATCATCCCTAAGTGTTGTTGTATAGGAATATGAAAGGGTTCATCCTTCCTGTTTCCCTCAGTATTTGCTTGTGGACCTTTTCATGTATTTCTCTAATCCCCTTTTGAGCTGTCTGGCTCCACAGCTTCCTGTGGTATGAGTTTGAGAAGATGTGTAGCCACTACACAGAGAAGAATTTTCTTTCATCTGTGCTTTTATCTGATGTTCCACCCGTTACAGTGAATGGTCCCTAGTTCTGCTATCAAGGGATTTCATGAGCAGCAGTTCTGCATTTACTGTGTCTGAGGCCGTGATGGTTTTGCAAACTTTGATCATGATACCCCTCAGCTGCCCCTCTCCTCACTGAAGCCCCTTTTATTCCTGTAATCCTCTTCATTTTAGCTGCCCATTCCTGCACCTTCTGCAGTGCTCCACCACTGCTAAAGGGTCTGAGACTGGGGCTCCATTATACCAGGCATTGCAGAAAGCACATTAGAAATTTAAAGTCTAAAAGGTCTACAAAGAGTGGGAAAGGAAAAGGAGAAAAGATCAAAATGATCCTCAGTGCTTTAGGGGGCTCGGGATCCCGCATTCCCTTCCACTCCTTCTGCCCACTAGTAGATGACATCTCAAGCTACTGTTGTTTTCAGATACATCTTTTCTGGGTGTGCCATCCCAGTCGGTTTACGGTGCAGTCTCTGTGCCACCACCCCACACAGCAGCCACACTGTGAGCTGCCCTGGTGATCTGCTCTGGCTGAAGGCTCACCCTGAAAAACTGGTTAATTTTCAAACAGATCAGGTTCACCTTGTAGCCTCAGAAGTACTACAACTGGTGCAGAGGGAGGGATGGGAATAACGATCAGGATGCAAGGGAAGGAGAGCTGGACTGTTGCCTTTGACAGCAGCAGGCTTTTGTGCTGAATGGAAAAGGATGATGGAGCTGGGGCTTTATTTTTTCCTAGGTGAAATAAACCATGCTCCCTCACTCTGCCTGGTAAAGCAGCTTGGCATTCCTCAGCTTTCCCAAGAACCTTTCTCTGTCTTTTTTCTGTCTTTCTTGTGGGTAATGGTTAATACTGTACATGCTTAAAAGCTGTGTCCTGTTGATAATTTACAAATAATTTCAGACTTCTCCAGCTAAGGGAGCATCTGTAAGATATCTAAAAGCAATGAATTTCTATCCAAACTGAGAGCAAGAATGTTTGGCTGTTTTTTACTGCCACTATTCTTTCAGAATAAATAAAACAGAATGAGTTAAAAAAAAAAAGGAGAAAGCAGTGACTAAGGCAGAGAGAGTATTTAAATTAAGGGCACCATGAGACTACAAAGATTTTTTGTAATGGGGAAAAACAGTGGTTAGTGATACATGACAGGCAAAAATTCTTCAGCAGACAGTACAGAAATAGAGCAATGTAGAAAAAGGAAAGAAAATTAAAAGGGGATAGTTTTTTTGATGCTGTCAAGCAATTTGACAAAACAATCACTCTCAATTACAATATCTGGAGAGAAACAGGAATGTGATAACAGAAGACAACAAATATCAGAAAGAACAGTATTGTTAGCTCCTGGGAGCAGCAGTGGATGTTTCAACATTTTCCAATTTGTAGATCATTAAACAACTGTCAGTAAAGATGACTCTGCTCTCCTTATGGCAGGATGTGTAGAAGATACAAGACAGGATTTAGTAAGAAAGATCCATCCCAACTTCCATAAGGTTCCAGAAGGTTCCAGGCCTCCACTGGGGTGCATACACCTGTAGGGATACAGTCATCCTGCCAGGGTAAGGAGCTTTCTGGTGGGAATGCTGTCTTTAGGCTGAAGAGGAAGCACTTTACCCAAGTGTGTGTATACACAAAACCAAACAGTGCCAAGATGGTTTTCAAATAGCTATTATTTGTTTCAACAGAAGCAAACAAAATTGCTATTATTTGATTACTTCTAGTTTAGACATTATTATGTTTGGTTCAATACACTGGTGGTTAAACATTATTACGATGAAAGAATACAGGTTCAAGTTGGTGGGTTTTAGAGACCTTCAACCATGGGCCCACACCAGTAGCAGAGCTGGACCTGCCCCTGGGTTTTCAAATTGTGGGGAATTCCTCAGTCTTCCAAATCTAGGTTTCATCTCAAGACAAACCTAAAATTTCTATACACATTTGCTGTGCACTGCTGCACTTTGCTGTGACATGAGTCTGACACTCATTTGGGTTCCATACAGGCAATCTCCAAGCTGACACAAGTATCTGCTTCATCAGGTTCTGAACGGGCTGCCCAGGAGCCACAACTTCTGGGAGCCCAACCAGGTCCTCCAGGCTCCCTCTTTGTTCCACATCTAGTGCCTGGGAGCCCTGCGAGTGCTGGTGGAGCACGCCAGGCTTTCAACTTCCAGACTCTGTGGCAGACTGCCTGAAACCTCTGGCAGAGCTGGCTGCCTCCAAGCTAAACGTGGGAGTCCTGCCAGACTGACTGCCACATTGCTCCTGGTCCCAAGGGACAGAGCCTTGGGACCTCAGCTCAGATCTGGAGAAAGTTTTGAAACCCAAGATGTTTGGAACAAGATTTCTGTTTTTCAACAAATCGGTGTTTTTCTCTGAAACTTTCTTTGTGTGTAATTTGTAAAATTTCAGCCCAGCCTTAGTGTGGCATCTATCCTGACTAAAGAGAGTCTGTGATAATGATGGGACACAATGCAGAATCACACTGGCATCTTCCATGTGAACGTGAATGCTGAGGGAGTTATGGAAATTGTTGGACTTGATGAAGAGTATTGCAAGTTTCTTCCACTTGACATTTCAGATGATACGAACCCCTGTATCTGGAAATGAGGCTTCTCTCAAGCTTGTAGGGCAATATTAGGAAAAAAGCTGGTAATTTGATTTTGAACCTTCTTCCTGTCTGCTCTTACTTTGGCAGTCTCATCTCTCCTCTTTGTAATTTTCTCCACCCTGCATGTGCTGGGTATCACAGAGAAGGACTGGAGGGACTTCTGACATTGGCAGTGCTGCTGAATGTGGGCTTTTCACACAAGAACTGGGCATAGACTTAAAGATCTCTTACATTTGCCCACAGAATGTAAGGGGAGCAACAAACAGGACACAAGTGATGGATTTGGAGAATGCAGAAACCACCATAAAGAAACATTTGAAAGGAGCTGCAGACAACAGCTATTGGCCAGGAGCCCTCTGTACAGGGCAGAACACCTGGCTGCTCAGGCAAAGCAGCTTTCCACTGAGATAGAGCTCTCTGACAGGGATTATTCGATCAGGGTGGTGGAGGCCATTCCTTAGTTCTTGTGGGAGCAAAAGAAAGGCCCATTTGATCTTACAGTTCTTTGTGACCCTTGAGTTCTTCATTAAAAAATATTCTAAAATATGGGAATCAATGCATTTTAAGGATGTATTTTATATCAAACTTTATACACATCTATAATTAAATATGCAAATTGTCTTAAAGAAGCAGGTAACCTTTTAGCAGTCTTACATGAGCTCAAACTCCTCAAAATACAGAAGCCAAGATACACTTTTAAGTGTTTCAGCTTTAAACTTCATTGACATCATCAGGGGTACATATGCATTTAAAGCTGACCACACATTTTGCTGGTTTGGGAGTCTTCTAATGGCATATTTGATGCTTGGTTTGAAAGATTCCAGTAGCTATTGGATACAGCCAGTAAGACTAGGCAAGGTCAGTTCTAATTCCCAAATCAAGGAGCCTTTGCCAGGTTGCCAGTAGGGTGGAAAATGGAAATGGGGAGATATAATTTATATTGACTTCTGAAAAGTTTTTGGCAGGGCAATTCACAAGAAGCTGTTAAGGAAATGAGTGCTATCATGTGCTATAGAAAGTGGCTAATAAAAATAAATAATTGGAACAAATGGTTACTTTTCATCATGTCAAGTGATTAGTAGTTGGCTATCCCAAGGACCTGCAGAAGGATTAGTTTATTTAATGTATGTATTAATGAACTGGGAAGAGAAGTATGAGAGGAAAATTTGAAGGCAAGACAAAATAAGTAGAGTGAAAGATTTTGAAAAGCTTCACTGAGTCATAAGAAAAAGGTGAATTGGCAACAGTAAAGCAGATTAAATGCATAATGAAAAGGATCATACATATAGCTGTGTTCTAAATTAACTGTAACAACCAAGGAAAAAAAACCCCAAACCAAGAGCAACTATGGATCTCTCAATGAAACCTTTATGCAGTGGGTAACAGCAGAAAAAATAATTTTCCAAAGATTCTATCATCACTGTATCAGTAAGCAGCAGGAAATCATTTGGAACAACTCCTGCTGTTTTTAAAAGGTACTAAAAAAGCCCCCACACACCAAAGGAACAAGAGGATACTCAAAACTACCAGGAAACTACCAGGAAAGACTTCCAGGTGGTAGGAAGGCTGAAAAGGCTGTGGCTGCCTCTGACTGACAAGGTGACCTCCACTTTATTCCTTTACAGAAAGACAAGATGTTATTCATTGAAAATAAAGGTCAAAAAAAAATGCCCCTCCTCCTGGAAATTACTGTCACAAAACACCACAAAATTTGCTAGGATTAAAACCAAACAGACCAAAACCATTGAACACATATAGATAATGAGAAGCTACTTAACTTGTATTAAGCTGAGCAGTATTTATAGGAAACGTAAACCTTATTCTTTGAGATCTCATCCTGTCAGTAACTATAAGGATTAGAAAGAAATTTTCCCTATTTTGTCTGGTTCACTTCAAGGCTGTTTGTACCTTCCTGCAAAGTCTGTCTTGTGACTTCTGGTATGTCCAGTCACTGTCAGTGACCAGGACCTGGTTGCTGAGTACTTATGAATATGACAAGCATTAATACTGAGAACTTGAACTCGTTCAGCCTTACTTACCAGGATACTTCAGCAAGAGTGGCATTAATTCTGTTTCTTAACTAATTTGTATTTTTCTAGACCATTGGGTTGGAGCACATCTAACTGAGAAGTGACTGTTACTTGGTGATACAGAACCCCAAAGTTGCAGCATCATACATACCTCAGTTGTCATTCCTACTCCATGTCCTGTCCTCATTTCCCCCCAGGGATTTACACTGCAAAGGCATATAACAGAGCCCTCACTGCTCCATGGAAGGAAAGGGAGAAGCCAACTGATAAAAAATATTGTACAATATGTAGGGAAAGAGTGTGGAACTTGTTTGTGTGCTTCTCACCCTATCAGTTGTGTGACAACCATTTCTCCAGGAGTGGGCTCTGCTTGCAGTTGCTGCAATGAACACCCCCCTCCCCCCAGGATGGGTTGTTTCAATCACGTACCAATTCCATTCACAACGGGGGGATCGTTACTAACTTCCAACACGCTGGGCAAATTTTGTTCTCCTTCGTGATCATTTAAATCCACGTTTTGCTCCTGTGAGCCATTCCCAAAATGTCTAGAATCTTTCTCATGGCTGCCATCTCCATTCTGCAGACCATTATGTGGCTTTTTCAGTGGCATGATCTGCAAACCGCTGGGAGTAGTTCGGTAAGTCACAGTTTTAGCAGCCCTGTCATTAGCAGATCCTGGCTTTGCTGCATACCCTCGTTTCTGTTTTTGATGAGATGGATTAATTCTCTTCCTTTTGTGTGTTGATCCTTTAGACTTCCCAGATTCAGAAGGTCTATGTGATATTTTATCAACAGATGACCCTCGGCTTTCCCGTAATAGTTTAGCGGTGCTGGCCTGTTTCCCATGCCTGGATCTCTTTTCTCTGGTAACATGTAGTCTATTGAACTCATCAATAAATTCCTCACAATGTAGCAGATGATGCTCAGGTTCCCAGGTGTCTTCGTTGCTTCCGTAGCCTTTCCACCTGATGAGATATTCCCATTTCCCCTTCTTGTTCTTCCTTTTGTCTACAATCCTCTCTACCTAAAGGAAAAAACCAAAAGTGTATTAGAAAGAACTCCCACAAGCAGACCTGGCAGTACAGGAGAGAGATGCAGAGCTCCAGTGGGATTTTGAGAGCAGGGCCGCTGCCCCTTCTGAAAACATGGATTTCAACACCTGCCCAAATCTGATCTGGGCACTTGCAGAAGCCCCAGTGTGAAGGAAAAGGAGAGTCTGAGATCATTAATGAAAGCACAATTTCTTTGAAAATCTGGTTGCAAAATGAGACAATTACTGTTAAATTCCTCAGCTACCTCTTGTTTGAAAGAGCTAAATAAAGCATCCTTTGCTGTATTGTTAGTTACTGATCATTCTCCTGAATCCACACATGCATTATGTCCCCATAAACTTCCCCAGTCTTCTTTGTGTCTTGAAATTACCTGGAACAGAGAACTGATTGTAACAAACTGCAGTATTTTTGCCATGAAAAGTCAATGCTGGGAAGTCAGTTATGATAAGGAAACCTTCAATGGCTTCTCCAAGTATTTTTTTAACTCTTTAATTTTATTATTTTTTTAAAAATATGTGGTTTCTGCCACTAATGAAAAAAAAAACCATTATCATTAACCAAAAGCAGTATTGTTAATTTAGAAAAATAAATAAGTGGAGAGCTCATGTAATAGCTTTCACTGCTCTTCAAAGAAAAATCATCTCGTGTGAAGAACAACAGAATCTGTATAGAGAATTTAACCTTGAAGAAGGGCAATCACAGCAGTGTAAGTAATTGTTCTTTCTAGGTCCCCTGTTGAAGCAAACCAGTGGATTAATTCTGTCTGTTCACTGCCTGGAACTGTACATTCATAGAAATCTTGGTGGGTTCCCCAAAGGAATCTAAATGTAATTAGCAACTAAACATTATACTTCTATCTGAGTTCATTTACACGGGTACTGTGCTGAGATACCTGTGTCTGAGTCAGAGTGGACTGACGGAGCCTTCCTCCATCTCCAGGGCACTCACTGCACCTCCCAAACAGCTAATTCCTGTGCTCTGGCTTATCAAATACCTGCATGGAACCACCTCAGAAGCAAAGCAATGCATCCTCTTTACTCTGAATTTAGCACAGTCCCCTTCAGGATTGCTCAGGATGGCAAAACAATTAACTGAAGCTCAGCCTGGGCAAGTTTGAGATGATTTATCTGAAAAGAGGGAAAAGGCTTCACAGAATAAATGAACTGCCATTTTTTTTTTGTCCTCATGTGGGATGTGTGGATTTCAATTGTCAAACTAATAGTAGACTTATTATGATCTTGTTGACTTTATAGAGAGCAGCTGTCCAAATTATCCTTGGCTTTAAAGTACTTCTCACCCTCCTGTCTGGGACGAGCCAGAAAAACTGTACATTGGACCGTGGAACTCTGTGTGGGCTGCCTGTGGATTTGTTACTTTAATTAAGGCAGCTCACTATGCCAGGGAGCAAAACACACATATATATGTATGTCCTGGGGAAAAAATTATATTGCTGCTGAACTCAGTAGAGCACAGCTATCAGTACTGGAGAGTCTGGGTCTGTAACAGCGAAACAACACAGGCATCCCTCTGCCTTTGGAATTCATGAGTTTGGAGCTGGAACTCAAACTCAAGTTGATGCTGCCCTGGAGTACCTTGTCTCTCTTTTGAGGGGTTACACCAGCTGTGCTCCCCTCTTGTTCAGTGAAGGAAGAGCCTCAGAAAGGATGGACACACACCTCACCTTTTTGGGGTCATGTACAAAACTATCCCTTCACCCTCAGCTTTTTTCACTCATGCACATATCTTTATTCAGATTTCTCATTTTCACATGGTTGCTCTACTGAGAGCAGGAAAAGTGAAGGGAAGAGGTTTTGTGGAGGACATTTTTTAGTATGGAAAACACTCAAGTATTTTGGTGATGAGACATCTTGAATTTCAATTAAGAGGATAAAAGGAGAAAATATCAGTGGTCTTTGTTCCTGAGAAACAAAATACTGGCAATGGAGAATGTGATTAACCAGTTCAACACATCATGAAGGGAGAATGAAAGTATTTATGAAATTGGGTCAAATTTAATAAATGGTTTCCGAAATATCATTCAGAAACAAATGTATTTGGGAAAGACTAAGCATTTCATTATGGCATTTTCAGAACAAAACTATCAATGTTCCCCTTCAAATCTGACTAACTAAAAGAAAGAGTGACTAAATAAACTGAAGACAAAATGTTTTGTTTCTGGTCAACCCTCTTTTCAGTTTATTGTTTTGCTAAGGAGAAAATGAAAAAAATGTAGGTTGATCCAAAATTAGTTTGTTTTCCTTGATTTTTTTTTTTTTTAGTACAACCATAATACCCACTGGTTTGACTAATGATGCATAAAAAGTCTGAGTAGATATTTCCTCATCCTCATTACTGCCTCATTGTTCATCACTGAATGCATCTGAGGGGAGCACCGAACATACTTGACCTCTCAACATGGTCCCTTTTCTTTCTTGGGGCTTTAAGTTCTTCAGTAATATTTATCCCCTTCAGAGTCCCAGACAGTGCTACAGTGGAGAAATAAATATCAGGAGTTTATCCACACCTGGTACTGTCTGTCCCATTTGCCTTCTATCCACAGTAATAACAAACAGCACTGCTTTGTTTTTTTAATGATGTATATTTGTTTTAACAGGTCATATATGAAGTAATAATGTATCTGCATTTACTTAAGGTTGCACAAATCATATGAGTTTCTTAATGGGAAATAATTCCGTGACAGCTAGTGATTAATAGAAATAACATTTTAATTTCTCCTCTAGAATAAGCAATGCACAGTTCTGAGAATATGCAGAAAATATCTAGGGCTTCATGGTCTGATTTTCCATGTTCCCTCTTCAGTTCTGTCTTTAATCAGAACTAAGTAACATCTTCCCAAAAGTGACCTTCGTAATTACAGTTGCCAAATCCCTCAATTCACTATATTTGCTTTGGGAAACCAAGCACTTAAATTTAATAAAATGAAATGATTGCAAACAAACTTTGCATAGGTATAATGGTTAAGAGAGTGTTAGAACTGACATGCACCGTCACTTCCCTGGATTCTCTCTCTCTGCCCCTCCTGGCTAATTCTGGATGAATTGAGATGCTGATATGTTACCATATAAATACTTTTACAGAGAACAAATAGAATGAGACCATGGCATCTGTGCAAATCCATTTGCAAAACACTTTTTAGCTTCTAACTAGCCTTAAACCTGGCTCTATACACAGCTGCACAAACTGGGATGAAAGTCATAAATAAAAAGCCTTTAAAAATATATCGGTATTCTAAATTTGATGTGAAATAAAAATCCCATATCAATTATAGTAAAAATGTCCAGAGCTTTGTAAACATAAGTGTTGTGCTGATATATACAGAGTACAACATCCCCCCCTTCCTTCACAGAAGATTCAGGGTCAAAGTCATTTACCAGCAGTGTTATTGTTGACTTATAAAAAAATAAATAAATCCAGGCTAAATTAAAAAAGGATAATTCCTATGGAATTACTTCTACAGATATAACTGTTAAGTCAAAACAGAGTATGCTCATCTCACTTCACAGCTCTGAAGAGCGTAAAATCCTTACGCTCCCAGAAAACACCTTCTGGGAGATCAGCAAACTTTCAGAAAGGTTTGGAAGATTGTGATTTCCAAAATAAGTGCATGTCATCTCCTCTTCTTGCCTTGCATATCCATAAGCAGTTCAACCTGTAATCTGTGATGTTCAGATGGTCTCTGGTAGTGAACTCTTCAGAGCAGCAGAGTCACTGCATGACAGGCACCAGAAAAACTGCTTTTCATTACTATGATTACAGGACTTGTACTGTTTGTGTGTTTCTTTTTTCCATTGGAGGCCTTTGTCCCATGTTGTGCCTCAGGATGTTGGAAGAGGATTTGAAGAAAGTGCCAAGGAAAGAAAGGCAGTAAGATTTCTGAGAGAGATAAAGGCCATCTGATTCAACATGTTTGTCTTTTAATAATTCAGTATTGCGGTAACCTCCCCCTTTTTGTTACCTTCGCTTTGACAATGTATCTCATTAGCTGTATGTTGCCTGCTTGTATTTGTAACTTGTTTTTGTTTCTCTTGTATTTGTATTCCAGTTGTCAAAATCTAGAAATTGGAGCATTTGTTCCTGATGTACAAAGAAATATGGCTACATATCTTCTGAGGCAGCCAGCATTCATGTTTGAAAAATAAAGGTGGAATGGATGCTGGGACTGTCTTCAGAATCTGCCCCACAGAGCAGGTCCTATCAATGTGTCAGCTATGGAACCCCCTCAGTAAATTTGTAAATTTGTGTAGTTACCTGGAGGGTCAAAATGAAAGTGAAAAAGCCAGATAGTCACAAAAATGAAAGGGAAGCCACTCCTCTTCTGAATTACTGATGGG
This sequence comes from Serilophus lunatus, assembly GCA_013399895.1. NCBI lineage: Eukaryota > Metazoa > Chordata > Aves > Passeriformes > Eurylaimidae > Serilophus > Serilophus lunatus. Next base: position 668,807 of record VXBA01002171.1, on the reverse strand, counting down.
CAAAACATCAAATGACATCTTCCCAGGGAGAGCAGTGAACACCTTGGTAATGTCAAGAAGACACTGCTGTTTATTCAGTTGCTTCCCCCCCTCCTCTTCTTAAGGATATAGGGGTTTAATTTTCTGTTTTATAATTTTCTTAGAATCAGAAGAGGTGTTAAACTTATTAGAGAAATCCTGAAAGTTCTGCATTTTCACTGGGAAAAGTCTATCAGCCTGTTAGTGCACATGGCTGGAAACCACTGCGTTAGGTGTATGTGCCCTCCGACACAGACACACGAGGACTTAAAACAGAACAAATAAATGCTGTAAAATCTCCTGCTGCTCCCTGTGTGTAAACCTGTACCTTTGATCTTCCTCCCCTTAGAGACAGTAATGCTGGAGAGGCTTCCTGCTGTGAGATTCGATGGTCCGAGTTTAGATGGAAAACCAGTAATGCTCTGCCATTAGTTTTATTTTACAGTAGTGATGCAGCCATTAGAAATTTCAGATAAAAGTGATGTTTTCACATACCTACCTTTTCTGGCCCTGCCTAAGTACACTGTTAGTCACCTTCCCTGGCATCCAGGCACTTAGAACACCTGAAGGATAAGCCCTGCTCCATGTGCACATGAGGAGCATGATTTCTTCATTGTGTAAGGGGTCTTCTGGCAGAGGGACCCTGCCTTCATTACCAGCGGGGATCAAATGAAGCCCTGGCTGAGAGCCTGAGGAGACACAGCCACCCACAGCTTCCATGTACACTCATATCTCCAGTGACCATACGCCAGTTTTCTTGGAAGTCCCACCTTTCTCTGAAATTCAGTCTCATTGAAACTGAAATTCTGGTCTGGTCTCTCAGTTGTTCTTTTCTGACTCTTTTCAAAACTGCCCTAGTGCTGCATCTCTAGTTCCATACCAGGCTTCTGGTTCCCCCTTGGTCCCATCTGTCTCTACTAAGAGAACCCATTCTCATGTTCTTCTCATTTTGCTTCCAGCAGCTTTCTCCTGGTCAGAACTCAGAATGCTCTAATCTCCTGATCTGTTAAAACCATTTCCCTCTCCCACTATAAACTTAAGGATGTAATCTACATAATTTTCTTTAATTAGGATACTTATGTGTACAAACAGTACCTGTGGTGGAAGTGCCACAATCACTGTGGATGTTGGAGCAAGCAGGAATGATAATACACACAAGGATTTTGCACTGGAGAAAGGGCATTTTTCTACAGACTGATACTGTCCCTTGGAAAAGGAAAATTGCCAGATGACACAGGGATCAGGAATGGACTTTTTGGTCAACTCGTGTAGTCCCTGTCGTTGTAGGCAATTACATCATACAAATCCTTTCAGACTGGACATGTTCCTGATACAGAACATATTTCTGTCCATGCTTATTGCTCACAGGTTGAACAGCAAACAGCTATTCATTCCTAAATGCAATCCTTTAGTAAAACACGTTTTAGGTTTTCATTTGGAAAGCACAAATAAATAAAAGCAGCAAGGTTGTTTTAGTTTTTCATTAGCAGCAGGTTAAGGTAATCTTGAAAATGTTCTTTACAAGGAGGAAGAGGAGGATTTCCCCCTTTGCAATCCAAGAGTGCACCCGTGTCATCACAAAACTGATCTGCAGTGAGGGGGAGACCTCTTTGGATCTGTTCCTCTGTGAATGGTTTAAAACCCTTTGACATACAAACATTAATTAACACATGCAACATAAGCAGAAACTCAAGGAACACAGGAGGTTCTGTTTATTTTAAAGCATTTCATTTATCAAATCTCTGTTTACTTTTGTACAATAAATCAGTTCATTATTGTATTTCAGCATTCATACTTTCAGGAAAGGAAAGCAAGAAGCAGGGCATCTCAAATTCTGGGTGTCTCTTATGTTAAGAAGTGATCAGTTCTGAACAGCCTCTACAAACTCACTGGCACATTCCCTTTCAGAGTGAATCTGTTTGACTGCTGCCTAGAATACTTGAAGTTGATGAGAAATGCTTGCCTTGATTTCAGTACCAAAGTACAGCTGGTGGTTTTTTTCTGCACTGCTATGTTTGTTTTGTACATTGTATTGCACACTTTAAATTTAGGAACAACAGATATTTTCCTGGTTTGTAGACCAACAAAGTAAAAAATGAATGCTGTTCCCATTTACTATTCCCATTTTGCAGTCAGTATGTTCTGCTGATCTCAGGGAACTGAGGCACGGACAGACTTTGCTTTAAGCACAAATGTTCCTGTACAGCCTCTTTCTGTGACAATCACAATGACTAAAAGATGAATGAGAAATCTAAATTCAAAGAGACAAAATATTTTGCTAAGCTCTACAAAGAGCTGGCTGTTTTGGGCACATGTATGGCTCTCAGCTTTCTAATACTGTGAACTGCTTCCTCAGTTTCTCTGCCAAATTCAATGGGATTCTCTAGTTTTACACCATCCAAGAGCATGTGTGTGGAAAATGTGTGTTTATCAGCAAAGAGTTCAGCACAAGAAGGTTCTGATTCTTCCCATGCTTCCTCTACAGTACTAAAGTCAGCAGAGTTGTTCCCTATTTACTTAGATGCAAGTAAAATCAAAGTAGGAATCCCTGTGATTCAAACCATGGAGTTTTTAGTTTTATTTTTCATGTTAAAAGCAGCTTATAGGAACAGGAGCAGGACTTGAAGAGAACTTCTAAGCAAACCAGTGTTTATGTGAACAGCTCACAGTTCTCTCAGTAAAACTGCCTGAAATTTTTAAAAATGCCCATGTTTCCAAACAGATGTGGAAATGTATAAGCAATAGTTAAAAATATAACTCTCAGTAAAGGTGCTCTTCAACAGTAAAGTAAGTACAGAAATGCAGGAAGATTTATTAATTTGCATAAAAAATGCACCTGAAATAATTAGAAAAAAATTAATGCTGTTTTCTTTTATGTTCATTGGCAGTTTGTTCTCTTCTACCTTGTTCATTTCTGGCTTATTTTAATATTCAGTTGTACAGTTCATCAGCCTTTTTCTCCACCATATGGGCTTCATTCAGATTTAACTCAAGCCCAGGACTTCAGTTCAACACTTTTTCATCCACCCCAAAGCTTAGTCAGAAGTGAAGATTCCACATTAAAAAAGTACAAAGGTTTAGCTAGAATACAGTATAAATAAATATTGAACTACTCACTGTACTACCATTTAGTGACTCATTGCTTTACAAATGCTACTGGTACAACTGTCATAAAATAAACCAATATTCTCATGGGGTAGGTAGAAAAATATTTTCTTAGCCCTTTTACAGCAAAGTGGTAAAATTGAACACAAAGAAGTGAAAGCCTTAGCTTGGGGGAGTGATTTATCACTTGGGGTTTCCATAGGTGCTGTGCATTTAGGATTTCAGATGTTCAGAGAGGCTTTACCAGCTAAGGGGGTGGCTTGCTAGATCTGAACAGCTGACATGGCAAGGAGGAGATGAGAGATAGGAGGGGGATACAGTGTATTCAGGGGACTATAAGGGGATACTGGTCAGTCAAAGTGGCCTTTGTACTAAAGGGGTTGAAGTGAATTTAACAGTGATCTCTGAGCGAGGATAATGCAATAGTTTTGTAGAGATTTTCAAGGAACATGCCCCGTACTTAAATGACAGTTTGGTAAAAATGAAGGCTGTGGGTTGTAAAACAAGACAAACAAACACTTAGACATAGTTACCCCAAGATCCGGGATGTGAAATGGCAAATTTTGGGTAAAGTATCTCCAGTGGCAGTGTGTGTTTTGTAGCTCCTGCACACAGGGTCACTGCAGCAAGCCAGAGTTCATACTCCCAGGCACATGGTGTGACTGTTGGGGATGGTTCTGTGCAGGGCTGAGGGCTGGGCTCGATGACCTTTGTGAGTCCCTTCTAATTCAGCATATTCTGTGGTTCTGACACTGTGATAACTACTTTTGAAATGACTGCCATGGTTTAGGAATGGTGTTCCCCAATTTAGTACTCTCACTAAAACCACTCACTGCTCCTCCTCTCCCTCTGGCTGGAGGCACAAAAGGCAAAGATCAGGGGTTGAGATAAGAACAATTTACTGGAAACAGCAATGAGATAAGAAAAACGAACAGTAACAGCATATCAATAACAAAAGATAAATAACAAAAGACAAGAAGTAATTCACAGGGAAAATCTCCCTGATAATAGACAATACTGGACAGCTCCCTCTGCCATGTTTTCTCAACCAGAAGGAGCCCCTTCTCCCCAGAAAAGAGTCCCCTTTCCTCCTCCCCTGCAATGACCTGAGGTGGTATCAAACAACCTGAGGGTCCTGGCCATGCTCCCTCCTGGTTACTGCAAAAAATTAACCCAGTCCTGGCCAGAACCAGGACGTTATCCACCACTTATTCTACACCATCTACATCATGCCCAGATCTTACACCTTCCAACTATATACATGGATGTATATCTATATACACACACAAGCACTGCTATAATTTCCACAGTCATCGCCTGTCCCTCCAAGATGCCTGTTGAGTTCATTTAGTCCATCTCTGAGGGTTCTACCTGTCCTGGATGTCTTCCAGGGCAGGAGGGCTGGTGTGCTCTCGGGTGGTTGCAAGCTCCATCAGGAGTGTATCTGGAGCAGTCCATCCTCACTGTCCATGGGAGTTATGGCATGTGACAGTGTCATCAGCTACCAATAATATACAATTCAACATTACAGACTGTTGTCACTCAAAAATCAAATCCCCTTCAGGGACACATCATGTTTCTCCATCCCTCTGCATTACCCAAGTGCACTCAGGTCCTTGAGCTAAAACAACCCCATGGATGGGTTTGCTTTTGCTGGAGGCAGGACTAATCCAAACTGTCTTCCCTGACAAATTTCTCATAAGCACGACGGGGACTTTATCCTCCTATGCAGTTCCTGAAGGTTCTGACTGGGAAGGGCAGCTCAACTGGAGGAGCCTCAGGTGTGAACTGACCAGGTGGCCTTGGCTAAATGTAGATCCCAATGTTTGAAGGTCTACCACCCACTGCTTTCCATGTTGTCTTTAGCAGTCCATTGTACCATTCAACTTTCCCAGAGGCTGGTGCATGACAGGGAATGAGATCCACTCACTCCATGCCCAGCTCTCTGGCCCAGGTGTCTATGAGGCTGTTTTGGAAATGAGTCCCGTTGCATCAGTTCTGTTTGGGGTGCCATGTCCCCACAGGACTTGCTTTCCCAGGCCCAGAAGGGTGTTCTGAGCAGTGGTGTGAGGCACAGGGTGCGTCTCCAGCCATCCAGGGGTTGTTTCCCCTGTTGTCAGCACATAGTGCTTGCCTTGGCAGGTCTGCAGAGTGTAATGCAACCAATCTGCCAGGCCTCTCCCCATCGCTGACACAGAAGGGAGAAAAAAAATACAGAACTCTGTCCCTGTTACTGGACTAGATAAGGAGATACCAGAAGGATAAATCATATGAAGTGGGTCCACTTCATACTTTATATCCAGACTAGAATAGGAGGCAACTGGTTTGGAGCATCCATACAGCAAATGTAGTTACAGCCAAATTTGTGCATAATACCATGCAGGGATAGGTTTTAAAAGGAAAGGGCTAAAAATAGAAACTTTGTACAATATAGAAGGCTGAGGGGTGATCCTTTGAGTGAAAAGCTGAAGTAGCAGTTTGTAAAGTAGGGAGATAATAAGAGGAGAAAACTTATGATGCACAAAGGTTTCTTTCAGAATTCAGTAGAATTCTTCATTTTCTTGGTTACACAAATGAAGTTAATGTGGTGGCAGAATACAGGAAAGAGCCAAAAAGAAAGGTAGAGCAGAAAAAAGGAATAAAGAAACATGCTTTAGGCAACTATAATGGCATGACAGGAGCACAGAATCTTACAACTAAGTATCCAGGATACTAGAGCAACATCACAGAAAAATAGCACAGAAAATTTCAAAAATTATCTGTGAAGGAGTAATTGTCAAAAAAGGAAGAATAATCATACATCATTATCCCCCCAGAAATAGCATTCAGATAAGCAGGGTCAGTAGGCCAAGTTCTGGCCTCAATTATTGCATTGGTTTTCACTGCAGATTTAATTTGTGTTTGAGATCTGAATTCTGCCCAGTGTAAAACCAGCTTCCTACTGGTGCCTGCAAGGAACAAACTATCTCATGGACAGTAGTAAAGGCACTTATGGAAGCTGCCAGTGTTCATCAGACAGATGCACCCTAAGTCATCCGAGAGTGCAGCAGTTTGGAAATCTGCATTTAACAAGTGGGGACAGCACTCTGAACATGGAGGTGGAAGGAGTAAGAACATTTCATTGATTTAACAAGAGTGTGCTCTGGAGCAATTAGCTGGCTTCTGTGATGAGACCCTGTGTTCACAGGGTGTGTGAAAGGCACTCACACAGCTGTGCTTGTACCAGTGTCTACAGTGAGCCAGGGGCACTGCCCCACTCTGAGGGCAGGCTTGGGCCACTCGCTGCCGTGAAACAACCCTGGCAGTGGCAGAGTCCCCCTGGGAGCTGCAGAGGACACAACCACAAGTTACCCTTGTGCTGTCCTGGGGCCCTACATCCTCTTGAAAGCTGACTTTACCAACAGATGGGCTCCATTCCTTGATGTCAGTGAGTCCTGTGTTAGCTCTGGTAATTCACACAAGCTAAGGATGTGTTAATGAAGAGTCTCCAGTTCTTTCAGATCGTCATTATACCTGATGATAAAGTTTCAGCCAAGTGTTGCTATAAACTGGAATCCATTACTCCTTTCAGGAAGGTCCTAAAGAATAACACTGGGGTTTCTCTAGTGGAGAGGTACAGATCTTGCCATCCTGCTCTAAACGCCTGGGAGATCATCCATGGATGATCATCTATGGAGGCATGTGCCCATCTCCATGCTGTGGGTACCTTCTCTTTCTGTTCAGAGGTGATTTAGACCTATCAAGCATCAGGGTGAGACTGGAACTCTGATGAAACTGAGGAACCACTTAGAAATGCCTGTGCTTGAAGCAGAATTGAATATGTAAGTAGTGAATATATTACTGAGGAAATTTTCCAGTCAGATCCCTAACTTGGCGCTTGTGTTAATACCTCAGCTGCTCCTGGATGCATTTGCAGCAATGATGTGGCAGAGGGCTTTGTTCCATGTCCCTCTATAGAATGGGGCCCTATATTTTTATAAATGTAAGGTTTCTGAAATTTATTCCCTACATTTGTCTCCCTGGGATTAGGCTGGTGTATGTTCTTTCCGTGGCACTATGCCAGTCACAAACTGGAGCTGTGGAAGGCTGCAGCTGTCTGCTTGTTATTAATTGAGGGTTAGTGCAGAGACCGACGCACGTTGGTGCTCCAACACCCAAACTGTTTTCCAGATACTTCATGAATGGAAGCTTAAATTCCCACTTTAGTGTAACAAACCTCTGAGTCACATTAAATACTAAGATCCCACTTGCAAATGGTTTAGGAACTTAAGAAAAAGAGTTTTAACTCTTAGGACTCTTATGAATGTCACACCTAATTAATCTAATTCTAATGAGTCAATCTTCTGCTGTCCTTGCTGTCATCCCCAGCAGTAACCATACATGTAGTCAGATGTCCAGACAGGCTGTGGAATATCCACTCTTGGAGATATTCAGAACTAGACACAAGACTCTGAGTAACACAATTTAGTGAGTGCTGCCTTAAGCAAGTTGTTGGATCAGATTTCAACTTACATTATGATTCTAAAATACATTTTGCCTAAAATATTTACTAATAATTTACTACTACTTTATTAATTCTTTTACACTTGGAAAAGCAGCTCCATTTGGAAAGCTGAGTTCTATGCAATCTGTGGAAGTGGGTGTGTGAATTGACCCAGTTAAGCTGAGTTTAGGTTCAGCAGGCAGCTGGAAGGCAGCATCCTACAAACAACTCTGAACTTCCAAAATTTCTTTGATCTGGTACTATCAGAGTTTGTTCACCTTCAGGTCAGACAGCCAGATCCATCTACTCTCTATACTCTTTGAGATGTACGAAGGAGAGATGGGTTGGTTGAGCTGCTCTCAAGGTTAAAAAGATTTTATCTTAGTCATTAAGTGGATATTTTTTAATACTGAAATACATTGTGAAGTCATTATTCAGTGAATTTTCAGTGTTTGTATGGGTATTCAGCATTCATGGTGTAAGCAGAACAAGGAATGTGCTAAGCTGGGGAGTGAACACACAAAATGGTCCACAGTAACAGCTGTATATCTGCTCTTCATCAATATGAAGGAATTCAAGACAGGGATAAGAAGGATAAGTTATCATACATTCTTTACAAAGGTGAGAGGAAATATGCCAATAAAAATATACTTGTAGTTCCTGTAGCTATCCTGGAGGTTTGTGCTAAGACAGTAAAAGTGCTTAGCAGGATGGGATGCTTAGATGGAGCTTCAAAGTCTGAGTTTGTGTATCTGGTCCTCCTCACCACCTCAGCAGTTCTCTTCATTTTTATGCCTCTCATCCAAAAAGAAAACCCTCTCTGTGATTTCTGACCCAGTGTTAAAAAGGGGAAAAATGCATTGAAATAACTTGCATGTACAGCAGTCTACAAAATGAAAGTTTTAATAAATCAAATCTGTTTTGAAGCCTAATAAGCAACAAAAATAGGGGAAACATCCCAAGATTAACTGGTGCTGTGTATCTGCATTTAGCACTGGCACCCACTGCTCTTTGTATGTCACATTTTGGGAGCAGATTATGCAGCATAATGTCCTGGCAAGACCAAGAGGTTCCTGGCATACTTGGGAGGGGTAAGACAGTCATAAAATGGAAAATGGGAAAAAGACTACACCTGGATTACGTGGCTCTGGAATAACATAAGGAATTTCTGATGACAATTGAACAATTTTTTTTCTCAAAGAGCAGTTGTGTACAAAGGCATATGTAGAAAAAAAAGTTGCAAAAATGAACAGTAACTCCCATGATGGAGGAATGCTATTTTTTTACTACTTCAGAAGAAATACTGATAAATATTGGGGAAAGTATTGTTTTTATTATGTTTGTCAGCTGTAGCCTAGTGAAGGAACATAAACCTCATTCCTTTTGGAATATTTTGAGGCAACACAACTGAAATTGCTTCTAGATAATAAGGTATTTCATATTTTGAAGATTTCAAGATGATATGAACAAGGTTAAAATTTTAATTCCAAGGAAACAAGAAACTTCAGGTGGTCGTGGAAGGAGGATTTAAATAAACTGACAGTTTGTCTTTAGATAATCAGAATTTCCCTACAGAGTATGTATTTCCCCAATTACCACTCTGAAATCTTATTTTCCTAGTTACAAAATACCATGTAAACCTATCCTACTGCATGGATACTAATGATCATTCCTATTATTTAGCAGCATAACAGGTGTTGCTTAGAGCAGTGAGCACTCTCCTTTAATATGTAGCGTGCCATAATGTTTGACTTGTTCTTGAAATTAAATGGTCAGAAAATGTAAATCACAACATCTAGTCCAGAGTGCTGTCAGATATGTGCTAATGATTGCTCAGTGTGCCCCAAAGACAGAGATGTTAGATTTGCTGTATAAAAATTCAGTGTAATTCTGGAGAAGACCTTGCCCTTGGCTGCTGAATGTCACAGGAGTGTGCAGAGCATGCACTGGGCAGGACAGGCAGCTCCACATGCTACAGGATTGATGATTCTTGGTGATTCCATTAATACAACAATTAAGAAGAGTCACTGCAGGTTTTAAAAGGCAAGTTTGCACCTGTGAATTACTTGTAAAGGGAATTGGAGATATTTTACACCATGTGTAAGGAGAGATGATGACACTGAGGAAAAATGGATGGAACAGTCTCCAGTTTCTCTCTAAATGACTGGAAAGAGTCTTCTGAAGGTGATAGGAAGGAAAAGCAAAGTGTCTGAATCCCCTGTACATCTACATTTTGTTGGAAACATACCTTACTCAGATGAACAATCTGAGGTGTTTAATAAAGTCCTCTGATGGCTATAGAATATCGAATAATTTTTATTGAAGATAATCAGAATGTCTGAAATCTTTCTACTTTCAGTTGTTTGGTCATGTACTGTCTCATGTTTTAAATCCTTCATAATACCATACATATCAAAAATGGACAGTCCTGTCCAAGTTCATCAATAAGCCACTTCAATTCTTTGTGAGGAGCAGAACTGCAATTTATCTTTTAAAAAAAAATTTGGCCGTTTGTTTTTTTAACAGGAGATATTTAAAGAGCAAATATATTTTTCAGGCTCTCTTCACCCACAGTCTGAATTTTAGAATTTTGGTTCTTCTCTAATGCCTGTCTAGTTAGAGACTCATAAGTCAGCAACATGAAATCTAATTATGTAAGTAATTGTGGGCATTGTGCAATGAAGGGCATCCTGTGCTAATCTAAATATGCTCTGTATATACAGTGAAAATATGTATAATTCTGAAGAAAGAGTCTGAAATCACTTATTTGTAATAGCATAAAATACTGAAGATTTCTGCTCCATTAGAGTGATATGTTCTTTATTCACACACTAGAACCCATTCTCCAACAGTTGGTCACCATGCCTTTCTTCAAGCTATAGATTCTTAACCAGCATTTAACATAAAAAGCTCATAATATCCTGTTCATCCCATGTTCTAAAAATAACAGTGAAACAGACTCTGCATGTTTGAGCTTGAGGTTTCCAGCATTTTAGGTGTCCAATGTGTAGTACAGCCTAAAAATGAAGAACACAAAACCACTGAAATAATGGTGACCTTCTGCAGTGGAATATATATGACAGCAGAAAATTTTTTTTTCAGTGTCACCAGTGTTTTCCTTTTTTTGACAATTGTTTATTCTCTGTCTGGGTATGCAGGGTCTTTATAACATTAAAAACCAAATAAGCATAAAATAAACCTAGAATGCAGATCTAGAACAAGTTTTGCATCCCAGGGCACTGAAGAAGTATTAGTGTCACTTCTGTATAAGAGGAACCCATGTTCCTTTTCAGTATGAGGGCCCAGACTTGCCTATTTGTCTGTCATGACATTTTTTACAGGCTCACAGAGTCACAGATCTGAAGCCAGAAGGGACAATTATACCAAATGAGCCCATCTTGGGTTACACAGGAACATTCATCATTGAGCAGTTCTGCACCAGGTCCCAAATTCTGATTCACTTAAACCACGTTATTAGAAAACCATCATATCTTAATTTGAAGTGACTCACAAAAAGTGCAGCATTGCTGGGAGTGAATCAAAGTCCTATAAATAAAGTGCTATAACCTTATTGTGAAAAAGTGCATCTCAGCTCTAATTTGTGATGGCTAAACTTCCAGCCACTGCTGCCTTTTATATCTTTTTAATTAATTTCATTTTCAAAACCTTAAATCCTGCAAAGTGGTTTCCAGCTAAATGAACAGATGGCCTCTATGTTTCTTTACATTTGGAAGAGTTGGGAGCTACTGAGATGGATCTGTCTAAAAATTTTGTAGCTGTTTTGGAGCCTTTCATAAAACTTCACTGAAAGTGTTAGGGTTCATTGCTTGTGTTTAAAGTTCAAATTCGCATTATTTCGTATAATTTTAAGGCAGAACACTTTTATGAAGTGTGGGACTATAACAACTGTATTCAGTAGATCAATAGAAGCCACTTCTTCTCTTTGTTTTATTGTTTAGAAAAACAAAGCACCTCTTCTTAAAAAGGCACAATTTTGACTAAAGAAAATGGACAAATTAAATGCAAGGAAGATGTGCACTGTTCAGTTCTGTGCCCCAGTTTTACTCCTGCAATGCAAAAAGTTTATTACTCATTGTCTTAAATATGTATCCATGTGTTCAGTCACATGGCCAAAGAGAACAGTTTTTCCTGTGCTATACTGGATCATTTTAAACAACTATATAATTACCCACATCTGTCTACAAACTGCTTTACATCCACATAGATCTGCACTCTTTCTGAAACAGGACAACAGTGGCCTCCTTCGTCTGCAAAACATTCAAGTACTAAATATTTATTTGTATTTAGTGGAGTCCTAATACTACCTAAGTGTAAAACCTTAAAAAGATATCATCTATGAAAGTTGCACATGCTGTAAAAATTTATCTTTTAAAAAAAAAATTCAGTGTGTGGGTTTTTTAAAACTCCATCTCATTAACTGAAAAATACCAATTGAACAAACTGACACAGAACACTTCAGGAATGTTCTGCAAGCAGACAAATAAAGCACATTAAATGCACATTAATAAACTGTAAGGAAAGAGTCTAAGTACTTTGAGTTAGTGGTTTTTATATTTTTTACCATAGTAAAGTACATTCAATTCTTTTATCCAAAGGACTAGTATCTTTTGGATATATGTGTCCTAAATGAAGAAAGGAGTTGATTTTGCTGACCTGAGAGATCATTCACTAGGCACCAATGATTCACCAGAAACTGTCTGGGAAATGAAGAAATAACAGCATTTTCTTCTCAATGTCAAACTGCTTAAATAGTTTGCTGAGCTTGTTTGGGGAATGGAAAAGAACTGCACTAGGAACATTCTGGAAAGTTGTGAGTATTTTCACAAGGGACAGACTCTCAGGGATCTTCTGGTTTTAGATACCTGAAAACCTTTTCAAGGGCATGTTGGACATTTCCGTAATCATCTGAATCAAAAGCTGTAGATTTTGTCTTAGTACAAGCCACAAAGCCTGACACCACTAGTAGATTCTGATATGTTATTCAAATAATGCTCATAGCTGTGCACAACCAAAGCTCTCCAGCACTGTAATGAACAAGGTCAACTTGGTTAGCTGAAGCTCTGTTTTTTAAGTAACTTTTATAAAAACATTTAGCCCAAAGGCTTTTAATTTTCTCAATGTATCTCCCATATTTCTCAGTGTTTGGTATTAAAACATACTAAAATAATTTTATAAAAGCAATTTTTTAATTTAACTGTTCCAAAGTAGACTGTCCAAGAATAGATAATTTACAATACATGTCCCATTAATAAAATTGTAATGTAGCCAGAAAACAGCTGTAATAGTACTTTTTAAAAACATTATACCGGTTCATCACCCTGCTGTGCCAAAAGTGAGATAAGTGGTTGATGCAATGAGATTTTCTCTTTGAAGGTCAGCGTCTATACTGCAGATGAAACAAATCCTTGCCATCCATGCTTTGCATGAACAATATCAACATTCATGAACATTTCAATCATGCGATGAGTTTGGTTAACAAAAATGCAAACTCCTTGTCTTCTGTGGGTACTCATTTCACAAAGTAAATAATTTTTTTTCTACGTGAGTATGGACCTTCTGGAGTTGTGTGAATGTCTGTGACCATGGTGACTTGTGGCAATGGAAGCTCTTTGCAGTACAATGCCCGATCAACTTGATGCTGCAAACAGCTGCTAAAGCGGGCGAGCTACTTAACACTGGGGTTGCTGATGTTGCTGAAATTGGTGCAGTGTAGAACTGGTGCAGTTTTTCAGAGCTCTACAGTGTACAAGGCTCAAAGGTCAGCCCGAGAGCGCTGCTTTGCAGGACTGAGAACTCCAAAGAAACTTTCAGTCCTATATAGGATTTATTAAGCTCATTAAAATAACACCCAGTCCTAAATGAGCCACAGCTTTACTTACTCTCTGTTGTGGCTCTTGAAACTCAGAGTGTGATTCCCTCACACAATAGCAGTGAGAAGCCACAGATCGAAAGCAGCTGCCACCATGTTTGCAAAGGGGAATGTGCTCTGAACAGTCGGCAGTTTCTGTCCCAATACAGCTACAGGTTTACCCCGACCAGAGATGTCTCTGTTTGAGTCAGAGGCTCAAGTAACCTTCTCAGAAATGGAACTACAGACTCAGAAAACTGACTGTAAACCAGCCTTGATTCATCCTCTGTCTGCCTCAGTTAGGCTGTATCTGTCCCTGCAAAGCCCCACTGCACTGCTGTATAATCAGAGGGGGAATGAAAAGGTAGGTCTTGCTATCAGTTCTTCTGTGAGATCTAAGGCTTATCACACAGTTCCTCTGCTAACCCTGAGGCTTACTACTCAAGCACTTTCCAAATCTTGAGTAAGTGATGTATCAAATACTAAATATCTGTAGGCAATCCCCAGATATCCCCTCGATGCCTGTGAAAGTGTACGTATTTAAATGCATTTCCAAAACGTAGCTTGGTGATTCTCAGGACTAAACAACATCCTCAGTGTCTAATCCAGCACTTAGAAAGATCAACTGCCATTACACTGCAACTTTTAAGAAGCCTGTCATCTTGGAATGGCTGCCTTTTGGTGGTAACAGCAGCAACAGCAGCTGGGCATAAAGTAAGAAAGATGTTCAGAAAAAGTTCTGTTAAAGCTGTTCTGAGCTGCACAAAATCATAGAATTAATAAGGGAATCTAGACATTTTACAGAAGTGTTAAGGCAGAATTTATTTCAGTTACTTAAAGGAATTCTGCCTTGTGGCTTGGGTATAAAAAAAGCATTAAAAAATACTGTCCTTGGTTTGTCAACTGTCCTTTGGACCCATATCTTGAAAGAGACTGTAGAAAATCAAGGGTTGTATAACCTAAGGAGTACCAGCAATACTGATTGCATATCCAAAATAAAAGAGTAGTTTACATATCCTGATTGACCAGTAAGCAAGACTTTTCCCCTGTATACTAAACAGGCTACAAGAGCAGCAGTTAATAGCAGGGGAGGAAAATTACATCATTCGTGGTACAAATAGAAGGCTCAGTTCACATTATAAGGAAATCTACCTCTGTCTTCTAACAGAGCAGGTTGTCAGTGGTGTTTGACATGAGTGGATGAAGCACAAAAAGTAATAGCAGCACAGTTGCAGAACAATTCAAATCACAGCCCACAGCATCTTGCCAGTAAGTGGTCACCCTGTGCACACTGAAATACCTAATACTGCTTCTGAGAGTGGAAATAGGGTATCACTGGCACTCACTAGGAATACTGTCAGTGATGCCATGTCAGGAAGCCAAAGCACATGATCCTCAAACAATGCAGGGAAAAGATCCATCATTCTTTGTGGTGCTCATGACAAAGCAGGGGATATGCCACTCAGCTGGGAGAAAGAACAGCCTTCCATCAATTCTACCAATTCCTTAATGCTTCCTGAGGTGGCAAGAGGCAGTTCAGAGGAGATTATGAACTACAACCAGCAGTCCACATGTTGAGCTACATTGTTCTTCCATGAAAGATCTTTCCCTCAATGTAAAGAAAGACGGATGAGAATAACAATCCAAAGCCTGTGATGTGTACAAAAAAAGGGGTGTCTTCCTTGGAACTTAGAATTTTTTTTGTCTCAATCCACTTGATAAATACCATTCAACATACCTTCTGCATAGGCCTTAGTCAGCAGGGAGAGATAACAAGGCTACCTTGGCACTCCAGCTTTAATCTGTCATCTGATGCAAGTGCATAGGAAAGGCACTGGAAATCATTTGCTGCTGGTGAAAAGGCAGTGGATGAGTCTCCTTCCAATAGCCTCCAAATGGTCTTTGCTTAGTGAGGACATGGGAGGAGCTCTCTGACACTCCTTAGCTGCCATCAGGCCACAGGCACCTGCTCCCTGTGTATTCTAATGGTATATTGATACTTTTTAGCTCCCCTAAAAGCACTAACACACCAGTATTATGTACAAAATGCTGCAGCAGGTTCTAAACCACAGCAAAGTCAGAGGAAGGAGCTGATCCAAATTACCAGGCTCTGCAGCATTGCTCAGCCCTGTGATGCCCAACAATTTTACTCCAAGAGACTCATGATTCCCACAGTTAATTGATGATCATCATTCTTCATAGTAAGAAACAAGTAAAATGCAGCATCGGGAAGGGCATGAAAGGTTGCCAAAGGCTTCACCCTTTTTATTTTCTTAAGAAAAATGAGTGTTTCTGTGGGTGTAAGCTAAAAGAGATGCAATTTCCTGGTATATGTAAAAACACACTATCCATCACAGCTTTCTCCAGTGGTTTTTTTGCATCTTCTATGTATCATCAGTGCACAGATGATCAGGGCTTCTACTGCACATAAGACATTATCAGACCATAAAGGGAAGTTACAGAAACATTCAGTCTTACTAAATTCTGCTGCCTGAACTGTTAATTTCTTGTCTCACACTTTGTTTTTATATATAAAGACAGAAAAGTAGTTATTTTGCTTTTCCACTGTAAAAACAACTCCCCCCCAAACCTACCAACCAAAAACTCATCTTTTACTCATTGCTCCTTCCAGTTTCCTGTTACTTATCACTGTTTCCATCCTAAGATGTATTTTGCTGACTACACAAGCACTTCTTACTATCATGTATTAATCTGCAGCATATAGTAACAGTAGGTCTGTAATAGTGACCACCTGAACAGTGTCAAGTTCTTCATCTTGTCTTCCATCTCCTTTTTCTGACTGTTCCAGTACATTGATTCTGACATTTCAGCACAGTAGAAAATTATGAACAAGTGCTAATGTTTAATTGCACAAGAGTGGAAGCTGCTTTTCAACTTTCCCCAGTTCTGGATTATGAAAAGCTTAGTTTGTGCATCCCGACTCTATTCTGGACTCCAGCATTCAGTTACTGCAGTCGAATCACAAAGTTTTAACTGCCCCTCAGCAGAGAGTATTCCTTCAAGAGCTTCCAGGTTATTTCCCTTGGAGACATGTGAAAGCATTTTAGTACATAAATGCAGTTTTCCTTCTAATTCTTGGTACTTAATTTGGGATCCAAAGCTTCCATTTTCCTCCCTGTACAGATTTTGGTGCCTCAGTCAAAATCCCATTCAAGCTGAATCCTTGCTGCTATGTTGTATCATTACTGTATCACTGATGAAAGTTTGCTACTTCTTTGCTTAGGTAGAGATTAGGTCATTCACTCGTCTCCAAAGACGGTTTACTGTGCTATGTCACCCTAAACTCCCCCTTGCACTATTCCTCCCTTAATCACCAAAACGCTTTGTGATCAACATCTTTGCAGTTTGTCTCAGAACCCGTTTACCAGCCCTGTAACCATCACTATGCATTTTCCTTCCATGTGAACCAAACTTCTCAGCATTTTCCCAGCACCTTTCCTGTCAGATTTCTTGTGCCAAAACACCTGGAACCTATCATAAAAGATTTCTTGGAGACAAATTAATCAGGTGTTTTAATGTGATTTCATGTTTTGCAAAAACAGTCCCTTCCCAAAAAGGGAAATGATTTAATGGTTTAAACAATATTGTCAGAGAAAATTTCAACTGTAACATTTAAAGGAAAATCCATTAGTACAGCCAAACAAATTTTACAAAGTAGTCCCTTAAAAAACTATGTGAAGTCACACTTTATTTTGTAAAATCTCTCTTGTTACTAAGAACAATAAGATATATGAGGAATGCTCTCTCCTTTGTTGCAGTGTCTGCCAAGTGATGTCACAAAAAAGTTCATTGTTTATTTGTGAAATAATTTGACAGGTTGGGCCAGTCAGTTAGACTGTTTATATTTCAGTATGTTAATAATCAACATTTCTGGAAAAAAACCCTCAACTAAACAATACAATAGCAACTTGATGGGCTTGTTAAAAATTAGTGGCTTTTTGATGTATACTCAGGAAAGGCAGATTGATTATCCCATACAACCTACGAAGACCATCCGAAAATATAAATAAAGAAAAGCTGTGGATAAACTCTTTTAGAAGCCAAAATGATTTTCTCAAAGGAGAAAACCGGTTTTGTTCATCAGAAACATCTTACTGTAACTTTCGAGCAACATTGCCTTGATCATTTGCCTCATTCCAGGCCTTTACTGGAATGTTTTCTAGTTTATCTTTAACCCTTGGACTTCATTTTTATTATGTATGTTTGAGCCAACGTTGATTCATCACCTCCTCCCTTCTACTTTTTTGTTTACTTCTACCATATGCTGCATCTTGTTCTAAGTCTGGAATAGGCTGCCCAGGGCAATGGTGGAATCACCATCCCTGGAAGTGTTCCAAAGGTGTGTGGATGTGGCACCTGGGAGAGGTGAACATGGAGGTTCTGTGTTAATGGTTGGACTCAATCAGCTTAGAAGTTTTTCCAAACTTACTGATTCTATGATTCTAAATCTGGACTGTGAGGACTCTAATCCAGAAACAGACTTTTTCTGTGTCAGAAACTGAACACACTATTTTGATTTGTCCTTTACTTTGCAAAGATATTAACTGACAAGGATTAGGAACTAGAACACCAGAACACAACTTGTAAGACAATGTGTTTGTGATCTCTGCAGACAGTATCAACACCTTAGTCAATAACTATGTTTGTTTAATGACTGTAGTAAGTACAAAACTAAGAACTGCTATACAAGACCAGACTAAGGGTCCACTTAGCTCAACAGGTTGTATATTCTAAGAGAAATTAGTACTGACTGCTTTGGAAACAGCATCTGTAGAGTAAGTGCTGCCCTTGCTCTGCTCTCCCAACTTCTGGTGCCTAGTAGTTTAAAGATTGGCTCGTACTGAAAGGTATAAAGGCATCAAACCTCCAAGACATTTCTTTACCATTCTTTGAAACCATTTATAGTTCTGATTTCCACAACATCTCATAGCAATGAGTTCCAAGATTTAAATACTATGAAGTACTTCCTTTGTCTCCATCACTTGCCTAATCGTTTCCTTTGCTGCATTTCATTTGTTGTGCAATGAGAAATAGCATTCATTTCTGACTTAACTAAACATCTCTCATTTGTCTTTTCCATACTATTCATATCTTACTCCATCACCTCTTTCCCCACCCAGAAAGTTGTCAAAAGGTGTCTTCACTGGCAGCCGCTCCATCCCATGCCCCACCCTGATGGCCCTTCTCTGCATTCCTTCTGGTCCTGTGTTCTCCCTGCAGTGGGAGCAGCACTGCAGAGGTGGAAGCACAATATTTCCCAGAGACACAAGGATGATCATCTTCCCTCTATTTGTCGAGTGTTTTTTAATACCACGTAAACTTCTGTTTGCTTGAGGTTTTGCTGGTCCCATGGATGGGACACCCATTAGGAGCTGGAACACATTTTCTGGTTTAGTTTCATAGGAGGAGAGTATGGTCACTGCTGTGATGCAGAGGTTTGGTAACTGAGATCACAGGAAGATTCACTTCAAAAGCATGCACCTGATCCAAATTAAAATATTAATGTGGACATGATGATTCCAAGATTTCTCCAGAACAGTAACATCTTCTTTAGGGCTCATTTTTATGCATGTAGTCAGGATTATTTTTCCTTTGATGATTAGCTTGCATTTATAAACACTGAATTTCAGCTGCTGTCATCCAACTCTTCACTGTCAACCATTGTCTTGTCAATTATAATAATAATAATCTATAAATTATCAAGAGTAGTCATGATTACTTTCAAATAGTTGAAGATTCTGTTGTACAACACAAGTCCCAATACTGTTTGGAAACTATCCATAGATACCCTCTCTGTGAACCAGGTAGCCTAAGAGATGATCTTTCTGGACCACACCTTGGTTTCATTATCAACTGCTCCTGGGGGGTCTTAAGAGAAGGTTTTTTGAAAAAACGCATCAGCCAGAGCCATTCTCAATATCAGTGGATATTGACTGACTTCTGTGAGATGTGCTTGTCCCCTGAAAATGTTAAGTCTTGTCCAAACCACATGAAACACGTTCGTGTGTATCTGCTGATTCTGTTTCTTTTGACCAGTTCTACTCATTCGCAACGGAGCTCAGACTTAGTCCCCTGTAGTCCCTTGTATCCCTTCTTAATCCACTGAGTGATGAGCACATTTTAGTGATTACTTTACTATAAGATGTTTTCATAAAACTCCCAGAAAATCTTCACATGCTGTGAAGAGCGTTATGGAAGAAAATATCCTCATTGTTCCTGTTTTGCTCCTCTTAAAGAATGGGCTGCAAATTTTGGGGCTAGTCTGTGAGAAATCTAACAAAACCCAAGTCAGGAAACTGCTATTTTTAAACAAAACTGTCTTTCTGACAGATGTTTTCAATTCTGGTTTTGCCTTAGTACTTTTTTTTCTTGGTAGTCTATGGCTACCCTTTACCATTTTCTAAGAGTCAACCTATTTCCTCTTCTGTGGTGAGCCAGAAGAGGAATAATTCTTTCCTACACAGGTCAATTATATCAACTTCTTGTGAAAGCTTTTAGAGACCTAATAGATTTGCAATAACATTTTATATCAGGACTCAGATAGTACTGAAGTAGTATGGTAATCTACATTTTCTCTGCACAATAGAAGAAAACAGACTGAAGTGTATTTCCCTTCAGCTTTGCATTATTGCCAGTGTAAAGTTTTGTTAATAAACAAAGAGTGAAATAGTTATTCAACAGGCCAAAAGGATGAATTTCCTTTTTTCAAAATCAGAATATTTGTATTTTCATGAATACAAAACAAGCCAGAATTCACATATCCTGTTACTAGTTGCCCTACATTGCAAACATTTACCTTTAATTATATAGTTCTAATGGTTTGAATGCAAGGAATAGTTAACTATTTCATTTTTTTGTCCATGTCAGAATGCCAGTGCCATAAAGTGTGCTGCAGAAAGTGGCTGAAAAATATATGGTTAAGATGGAAAAACAAAAAGGGATTGCACTGATGAAAATGTACAGAGCCAAGAAACTGTAATACTGCTAAAAGTCAAATGAATGGACAAAGAAATGCTCTTTACAACATAGCTGGCCATCACAATTACTCCATTGATTTAAAAAAAAATAATTAGCCCATTTCTTTCAATATTAGAGCACATTTAAATTTTGCCATTATTTAAAATGTCTCTCTCTAAATATTTTAACTTTCACAAGCAATTACTAAACAATGAGTTTACTACTGGATTTTGATTTTGAATCAAAGACCAGCCCAAAATGAAGCACTGTATTTGTCATGCAGAAAGTATTACAAAAAATGATGTCATTTTAATCCTTGAATAGTTCTCAACACTGAAGGGAGGCATGCTCAGTGCAGTGCCTTTGGTGGCATCTTCACTGCCAATGTTCAGGCTTTCAAGAGTGACAGGGTGTATTTTCAGTGTCCCTCCCAAGCAGGAGCACTCTCATGACACGTACCTTGAGTTAAACTACACTTGATCCAGATAAAACCCTTTATCAAGATTGTAACAAGAAATCAATTGGTTTCCAATGCCCCAAAATATGCCCAGCAGTTTGCCGTGCAATGAGGAAGTTGGGCTCGTGGTAACAGTGACGCTGTAGGTAAACACGACAGTCATTATGTGCATTGTAATGTTCCATATGTGGCTCGGCACTGGAATGTCTTCCTAAGATAATGAATATTGCCAGAGTTCTCCAGTTACACTTTTGAACCTCACTCAGTATCTTTCATTTCGAGAACTTCAAGACCTGAGCAGGTTAACTCTTTGTTACTGGCCTTGAACCTCAATCGGTACCTCAGTTGTACAGATGAATTGCCCAGTTTAGGATTGAAGAATATGATCTGCACTGCAAATCACACCTAATTTGGAAGGGATTCCTGAAAACTTTCATCAGGCAACAAAATATCAAGATTTCTACCGACAGAGGGTAACACAACTTAGAGGTTACCTGATTTTGAGGACAGTTGTGTTCTAAACACTGATTTTGAGAATAGCTCAATGATAAAGTATAGATAAATAGCTGATTCTTCAAAATAGTTGTTAGGAAAGCTTTTCCAAAAACATAAAAAGCTGTAACTTACAGATACTTAGAGCTGTGAGCCCCAGCCCAGTGTTACTGCAATAGCAGTGTATCCACTGTACAGGAGTAGGTGCTTAACTGTTCTATATTCCCCAGATTCTATCTTAAGCCACTGTTCTCTGCTTGTGAAATAAGTCGTTTTCTTTCACCATAGAACAGCAATATCAATAAAAATGATGATTTGAGAAATATTAACAATGTGTATATACCATCTTCTTGCAAGTGTGAAATAATTAAAAAAAACAGATTCCTGCTTTTCAGTTCAATAAGCAGGTTTAAGTATCTCTGTCATTGAACGAGATGCAAGATGGAAAGCCATGATGCTCAATAACTTGCATTTCCTCACTTTGTAAAACAGATGACTTTTCTAAACCCTGCATCTGCAAATCCAACCTTGCATCCAAATGTTCAGCCCTGTTCTCTCCCATCTGCATGTCTCCACATGTCATAAGGATTCAGCAGCCCAAACACTGCCATTATTATCTTCAAGTTTGGACTTTGCTGGTACCTGAGTGCAGGTGTAAGTGGGAGATGTTGCAATTATCTGGAAGTACACTATCTTTCTGGTGGATCATGTGAGCTGAATTAAACTGCAGCTCATTCTTACATTGCTGCATAAACAGACTAAGACTGGATTGAAACCTGTCATTGTGGTGGACAAGCTCCTGTCCTTGGGTGTTGTATCATTTCAGTGAGAAGATGCCATTTTTTAAAATGTTACTTTTTCTCTTTAATGCAAAAACTACTGAGTTTGAACTTTCACATAATCTTTAGGTCACCTACCAAAGGTGTTGTAACATAATCTGTCACAATGGTAAACTGTGACTTTAGATTTCAACATTGTCATCCCTGAAGGTCTAATTCATTGTATAACCCCCCCCCCCCCAAAATATTAAATTAAACAAATGCATCAAAGTCAGCTTCAAGACCACCCCTGTGATACTGGTAACAGATTCACATATTCATCAATAAAGGGGGCTTTTATCACACTAAACTGGATGCTCTGGGCTAGGAAAAATCAAGTTGGGTGCATTGTTCACATGGAATTTTTCCCCCTAAAGCCATCTCATGGATTTGTAATACCAATCTCTGGGAGAGAACTGCCGGGGTTCAAATAATGCGACAACGAAAGTGTACATGGAAAATACAAAATGTTGCTTCAAATTCTTGACAACTTTAATGTGAATCAGCAAACTTGGTTTTTAAAAGCTAATACATTTCCCTTTCTGTTTGTTACCAAAATGAATGAAGATTTCCTATCAATGTATCCAACAGTGCATGTGAATCACAAGGCAAACCAGGGCTGCCTTACTGAAGGCCACTGTGAATACCCCTTTGTCAGTCCTTTATTTTCAGATTGTTATTTCTAAGGAACATGCACCATGGGTCTTTAATATTTGGCAGGTCACTTATGAGGAAAAGCAAGAAAAAAAAAATATGCAGTGACACTTTCACCCACTCATAAAAGCTTAAAGTCAAAAGCACATGGAAGTCAAGCAAAGCCAAAGTAGTGTTATATATGGACTGAGAATTACACTAAAACCTACAGGGCATTCCTCACTGTTAAGGGGGAAAAGTGTTCTTAAAACCCATCAAAACTATCAGTTACATTCTACTGTACAATGGAGTAACTTGCTTTTGCTGTAAAGTGTCTCTTGGTTCTAACACAGGTCTAGAACTGACTATCAGTAAACACAGAACTCCCAAGGGGTGTTCTTATGCTTCTAGAATAACTCAGTACCTGTTTCACAGTACTAACCCAAATGTAACAGGAGGTTTTTCAGATGATTAGATGCCATTTCTAAGTCGGAAAGGGCACCTAGTTAAGCAAACACTGAGGTTATTTTGTCTGTGATCTTGTTTTGCTTCAATATAAAGACAGTAATTGAATCTAAGTTTAAAAGGTTAAAATGTCTTTTAAAATAATATGACAGTAGAAAATTAATTAACTGACAGGATAAATATGCACATTTATTTCCAAAACTTAAAAATTTATATCTGTTTCTTGAGTGCCGCCCAAATACGAGAAGTTTGTGTAGGTAATACACACACTGTATTTCTTCTTGTGCTTTATCACAGTTCCTAGGTCATGATTGGCTTTAAAAATATAATTCTGCAGATGGTATTAAACACTCTAAATTGCAGAGTTAATTATTGTCTTATTTGCTGAAGTTCAGTAAGAGTCCTTGAAGGACTTGGATATTACTTAGGAGTCAAAGGGGAATCAGGAGTGCAATACACTTTTGGAATGTCACCATAAGACCCAAATTATTTATTCACACTCAGCCCCAAATTATTTCAAGGTAAAATTCTGAAACTGTTTAATGGTCATCCTGTGATTCACATAATGTTTTGCTAGTTCAGGAGGGCAGAAAAGAATGATGTGTCCATGCAAGAACTTGGACTGCTCTTATGTGAAAACTGGTGTGGGACATCTCAGCTCTAAGAGCTTCTTTCTAATAAATCCCCTTGACGCAGTTGGCTTTCTGGGAAGGGAAGAAGCAGGGAGGAAAAGGTGAGTCATTTTTTAAATGAAGCCACTGCCATCTACACAACTGTTACCTATTAGACAGACAAACTCTTCAGCCTTCTAGACATTTCTTCTGACCTCTGTCACAGAGGACTTCACCGTGAAGATGCAAAGTGCAGATGGATTAATAACCAGAGCCCTGCTCATACTTTTTCCCACATGTCCAAGATGTAGATGAAGATTTTACACCATGACCAGTTGAGAAGGTCATACTCCAAACACCTCACATAACAAGAAATGAACAGCCACACTTCTTCCACTTACCTCTTCTGGTGGAGACAATTCTTCCTATTTTACAGTGACAAGCAAAAGCAGTTCAAATGGAGTAACAAAGAAAGGAAGTGATTCAGAGGCTTGGACCACAGTACCAACAATTCACGTTCACCCATGTAAACCCTGCAAAGTGACTGGGCCTAACACTGACTGCAAACTGCTCTCTCACAGAACACCTACACACCAGGTTACTACTCAAGCAACCTCTCTGGGATGCCACAGCCCACATCCAACTGACAAACCTCATTGTCTTGCAACACAAAGATCACAAAACAGCAGAATTTTTCAACGACGAGTCAGAGCTAAACCCGCATGGCTACCATTAGCCTAAGTCACACTGGATTTATTTCTTTCTAGAATTAATCAAACATCTAAAGAAAATTAGATAACACCAGGCAAAGATCCTCTGTGCATCCCAGAAACCACTAATACTAAAACTGTGTCGCTAACTTTTTTGGGTCAAAGTTGCTCTTCACAGAACTCGCACTGGCTGCTCCAGAGTCACAACAGCAATACAGCTGACATGCAATATCCTTGAAATTACAAAGTTAAATGACAGATAGCATAAAATGGGGGGAAAGAGGTCAATGATACCATTCAGATCATCATGCACTTCCCATAATTTAAAACCATGTAGGAGAGCTTAAGTGCTGTTCACTTCATAGGAGACCTGTGTCACACAGAGCAAAAATACAGTCCTAATAGAGCTTAACTATGACCTCTGTTAAAGACTTTGAAAGACAATGTCAAAGTAAAAACTGTCTACATGAAACCTGTCAGATCCTCCACTTCTTGCTCTTGAGACCCTACAGTTGATCATCAAGACCATCAAAAGGAGAATGAGTCCAACCATGCCCAACCAAGCACAGCAGTCCCACACCCAAGCACACCCTGATGGTTGAGCAGTGCCTATCACCGGCACACAGCTCCAGCGGGAAGGTGATGGTTCCTGTCCTACCCTTAAACTGTGCGCTCCAGAGAACCACAGCGCAAACGGCCATTTCACCAGGAAACACGGAGCCTGAGGAGGTGCTCCAGACCAAGAAGTGTAGGACATTAAGTCGTGTGCGGTGTTTTTAGGCGGTAGACTTCCACCCAGGTTCCACTTACTGGAACCGGATTATTTCAAACCGCCGGGTCCAGTCTGTCTTATTTTTAAATTCAGCCTTCTCCCTCCTTCTTCTTCTCCGGCATGCCAAGAGTGCCCAGACTCGTTCTCAGCCGGGGCATTAGAACCGGGTTCCGGAGGTCGATATTCGGCTGGGTCTCGCCCGCTGCCCGCCGGCTCCTTTTCCCCTCCCGGCCCGGCGGCC
>VXBA01002171.1:583071-642320 GCA_013399895.1 Serilophus lunatus | reverse complement strand
CATGGCCGCCCCACCCGCCCGTGGCCACCGCCGAGGGAGCGGAGCTGCCGGGAGCCCCCGAGCAGGGGCGGCCCGGGGAGGGCGGCGGGACCCGGGGCACCGCTCGCCCCCCGCTCCCCGGCGGGCACAGCGACGGCTGTCCCGCTCCCCCTCTGCCATTTTGCAGGTTGGCGAGCCCGCGCCGGGAAATGGAAGCCAAGGACATCCCGCCACCTGCCCCTCACGTGGAGGCGGTGGCCGGCATTTGGAAGCGGCTGTGGGACGTCGGGTGGCGCGAAGCCACCGTCCGTCGACACTTTAAGGCCGTTTGGGTCATTCCTTCGAGGAAAAACACTGCCCCGTGGCTGCTGGTGTCCTGGTGGTCCAGCGCGACTCTTCACTGTGTGAGGGTGAGCGAGTGAAGGACCACTTGGCCCTTGCCAGCCATCGCTGCAGAGCTCCTCCTGCAGCGGGAGCTCCAGGCTGAGGAGCTTGTCTCAGATCAACTCAGCCATGAGTGACATGAGCCCAGACATATTCCAGAACCCTCTGGATGCAATCCTGTACCATGTGCTCTTGGATGACCCTTCAGGTGACCCACTGTGGTCCCTTCCAACTCAGCCAATTCTGTGATTCTGTGAAGAGGAACGAGGTCATGGCGAGGGGAAGTCCCGCTTTGCCCCAGTGATGCAGTCACAGTATCACAGTATCAACAAGGTTGGAAGAGACCTTAGAGATCATCAAGTCCAACCTATAATCTAACAGCAGCCCATCATCTAAATCATGGAACCAAGCACCTCATCCAGCCTACTCTTGAACACCTCCAGGGTCGGTGACTCCACCACCTCCCTGGGCAGCCCACTGCAATGGCAGATCACCCTTTCAGTGAAGAATTTCTTCCTGATATCAAGTCTAAACCTCCCCTGATGGAGCTTGAGTCCTGAAGGGGCAGGAGCCAGTGTGTGGCAGAGAGCCCTGAGCATGATGCCGTGGCCACCGTGAAGCCAAAGGCTGTTCCCTGTGCAGGCTGACAACCATCACATGGTGTTCCCTCAACTTCACACTATGGTGGATGACTTTCTCCACGTAAAGTGTTGAGTATCATCTTAATATTTTATTTATTGATAGGAAAGTGTGCCATGAGGGTGTGCTCTGATCGGCTCTTCCCAACTTGGCCCCATAGCCAGCCTGATCTGGTTGTTACTGGATTTTGAACCCCAGTTCTCACCTCACAGCAGACCTGCAGTGGCCATTCCCTGCCGCCTGGGATCAATGGTGAGTGCTTTGCCATGGTCATGGCTTTCATTTGTCTTTGTTGTTCTGGCATTTTCCACGTCTTGACTTCACTCCATGTGAATGTGGGAATTGGCACTGCCTGGACAGTTACCTGAGAGCAGGTTGGACGTGGTTATTGAGTATGATGTGGTAAGTCTTGGCATGGTTACTGAACATCACTGGTATCAAGTTCTGAATTACTTTTGAAATTTCATTTATCATTTGCTCTTCCGGTGGCAGGAAGGCAAAGACTCTTCTGACTGAGAGGATTCCTATTTAAGATGTCGATATTGGGTATTTTGAATGTTGTCACTTTTTACCATGAAAGTAGGAAATAACACATGCACATCCAGCTCCTGCTTGACCCCCTCTCCTGAACTGTGAATATTACCTCTGGTGATTATGAACTTGCCAGCTAACCAGCTTAGTATTGACTTAGAGTTCGATAAAAACTATCTAATGGTAGTTTGGAGCTCAAGGATGTTTATGGTGTGTGTGGTCTATAAGGGGGGGTGATAATGTTGAACTCCTAAGCACAAGTTACTCTGCTTACATAAAATGTAACTAGTTTTTTGTCTTGTCCATAGTATCTGGAGGGTTGTTCTCTGCTTTCCAATTTAACCAGCAATATTTGGAATGTTGGGATTTGATATTTGAGGACTAAAATGTTGAAAAGATTAAGAAATACTGTAATCTACTCATGCCTAGCAATTCCAATAGTTAGTGCAGCAAATACTTCTTAATTGCCAAGCAATGCATCACTTAATAATCACACCCCATAGTTTCTTCTTGATAAATCAATTATTTTGTCTTATTGTTAAGTGACTTTTATTGTTTACAGTAGTGAATCAGCTCATTGAGCAGAACATAAGAACATATCAATTGATGAGTAGATCTTTAAATACATTTCTCTTCAAAGTCTGCTTTATTACAACTACATTTTGCTGTTTTCCACAGCAGTAAACAAAATGGCAGTCAGGGCCAGTGAGTCATTTTTCAGATGCATCCTAAAGAATTCCTTCTCTGTTGGCTGTCTTCGTAGTATCAACTCTCTCCAAAGGTGTCTTGAATGAATTAAAGAAAGTCCCTTCCCAAGCTGTAGAAGAATATTCATCTTTTATTTTGAGACAAGTCTAATAATCAATTTTTGGGCTTTGCTGTTCCTCTGCTCCCAGACAGCTGAAACGAGACCGACTCACCTGCACCATATTAGAAGAAATCTCCATGACCTGCTCTATATTTTAAGCAATTTTGTTTACACTGTACAGTGTCTAGATCAGGGTAACATTGTGAATAATATTGTTGCTGTAAGATTTGCAACCCAAAGAAATAGTAGCTTGGAAGCTTTGAAAGGATGAATGCTTTAGTGAATACTTTGAAGAGGGGAAACATCTTTTTCCTGATCACTCACTCCTTGTTTTAGAGTGCACAGTCCCTTGGGGTTTGGTGGAGTGTGAGTCAATAGTGAGGAGCAAAGAGGGGACTTTTATGCTTGTCAAACCCAGAAGAAGTTGATTGTGATTTCAGTGTATTTCCCTGTTATTTAGCAGAAAACAAAGTTTTAAGTTTGACAAAATTCAAGTGATTTTGATTTTCCCAGCAGGTCTTTATTGTTTCTGGACAGGGCTTGTGGTATCCTTCTTAATCTTTCTTGTGGAAAAAATAGAAATATTTAAACTTATTATCATTTTTCTTAGGGTTTCTGATAGTAGATTTTCTGGAAATACATATTTTCAAATTTTATTTGCCTTTAAATGGACATATCTCTACTCTGAAATGAAAGTGCAGCAAAATCCAGATTGTTGTACAAATTGCAAACTCTAAACTGAATGTTTTTGCTAAATATGTGATTCTTCATTACTCTTATTGTTTCTCTGCCTTCTCCTATTTCCCATCCCAAGGGAGCAATGCAGGCAAGGGAGGCATTCCAAGGGTGATACATCACACTCGAACACTTTGGATTTGGTAGATGCTCTGGTTTCCACTACTTTAGTTACAGGAATTATCTCTCAGTCTGAATAAACTTAAAAGTAAAACTATTCTATTTCAGAGACCAAAAATGCTGTTGGTATAGCTGGACCATTGATTTGTTATTGATTGTTTAGTCAATCAGTGCAGGGCTATACAAATATGTGGGCACTGCACAGTCAATGATGCAGTTCCCCAAGGAGTGCCCAGCCCAGCAGTGCATTTGGGCAACACACTGTGTGAAATGTGGCCCTAAGGGACCAGGTTTTCTCTTGGAGATGAAGCTGAATGATGGGCAAGAATAATCTGGTAAGTGGGGAAACTGGGAGAATTCCTGTGCTAGGGTATGAAAATGAAATGAGAGAAGGGTGGAAACCAGGCTTGATGAAGGATGTGGAACCAAAGGCCAATGCAAGGAGAAAGCTGTGCAAAGCTTTGGTTGTGTGAAAAACTGGGGGAGGTAAAGAGAATATTTGAGCAGCAGGAGCTGAAGCAAAAGCAGAGAACAAGGTAACAAGACATCTATTGCTGATCTAAGAAAGGGGAATGACCAGAACGTGGCAAAAGTCAGTGAGTAAAAATGAAAGTGTTTTAGGGGGTTCATAGAGATGACAAGAAATGGTGAGTAGCTACAGCAGGAAGAGGAGAGTCACAACTCCACTGTTCTGGATGGGTGATAGGCAGGGTCATGGATTTCCTAGGGCTTGGTACCAGGATGGCTCCAGACTCACCTGCTGGGTCTGGGGGAGCAGAAGGATACCCAGGAAGCTTGTCACAAAAATCATCCAAGATATGAATTCAAATAGGAACTATCAAACAAGAGGAGGCTGTCCTTGACATGCATGGAGCATCTGAAAATTAGGGATTAGATGAATGTGAACAGAGTAGGAAGGTACCATGCTTTTTTAAAAAATGATTTACATTAGTTTGTGACAAGAAGTAAATTTGGGAAAAGCCCAATATACTTTGGTCTGGATCATGCTGTCTTTGAAAGCAAACAAGTAATTTGCTACTTGAAACAAGAGTTTCCATCCAAGGCAAAACAATGGGAAAAGGTAGATCCTGTAGATCATTCTCATATGGGAACCCTTGTGTATACAGAGCTTTCAACACTGCTGGCCCAACAGTGGAATTTCAACAGATTTAGGAAATCACGATGTACATCAAGCAGGAGCAAGTGACACGCATTGTTTTCCTATATTCCTGTATGTCCTGAACATCTGGGAAGAATCCAGTATTTATAGCCTTATTTTTTAATGTGTGTAGAAATAGAAGTGTGAAGTGGAACTCAAGTGGTTTTTTCTGTTAACCAACAAATGACAGGTGTGTAAACACCTAAGAATGTTGTAAGCTGTAATGGAACAAGGGTTTTGAAGCTTGCCAACTTGGAATTGCCAATTAGAGGAGCTTGGGATATGTTTTCTTGGTACTATCTGGACAAGATGTATAAGAATCATTATAAAGAATCCATAAATAGCAAGATGATAGAAAATTGTTAGATTTCTCTAAAGGGAAGACATCTGACACGTTCACCATGGTTTACACATAGAGTGCGGGTGATATTCAGAGAGATCACAGTGTATTACAGCACATTAAGGAAGCTAATTTTTTAAGCTGATTTTCCTCCCTGAAAACTTTGCTCTGTAAAAATCCCACTGAACTAACAATATCTAACTCAGGGTTTTAATGCTTAGGTGGACAAATTTTACATGTTAGGCAATGCTGTGTTTTGGGATTTTAAACCATGGGCTCAGCTTGTGTTTCTGCGTTTGCACTCACAAACCCCCTATGTGCACCTGGGCTGCTCAGGAGGGTTGCCCAACAAAAGGAATATCAGTAAAACTGTGCGAGGGCACATAGTATTTCAGAAAACTAAAAGAATTATTACTTACTAATGAGAAAAAGTATGGAGCTGGATCCATCCATGGAAAGTCATAATGGCAGTGCTTGTGAGAGCCTGAGGACACAAGGTGCCTTCAAGTCTGTTTTTCTGGGCTTAAAAGCAAAAATCCCACAATACACCAAAAATGTTTTAAAAGTGCATATAGTTATAAGAAAAGCATAGAATGGTGGTGGCTGGAGAAGATCTCTGTAGTTTGTGCAGTCCAACCCTGCAGCTCAAATGTGAGTTACCGAGAGCACATTTGCTCTCAGTTGGGTTTTGAGTATCAACAAAGACAGAGATTCCAAAACTTCTCTCTTCCAGTGTTCCACAACTCTCAGAGTAAAAAAAGGTTTTCTTCTGTTTAAATGGATATCATTAAGCTAAATTCATTAAGCTAAATTTAATCAGTTTAATTTTTATGAGATTTTCAAAATACATACTAGAAATGTATTTTTATCTTGAATATAATGATCTGAAAACTGAAATGTATCACAACTTGATGATTCTCAAGGTCATGGCAAGTTGTGTAGCTGAGGATGAAATCCATATCCCAGCTTTGAGGCCCTTGCTCCATCAATTAACTGGCATATCTGTGGCATTGTTTCCAATGACATTTTTTAAGGAGAAACTTCTTTTGATGCTTATAGGATTCTCGGCCCTGCTACATTATGTTAGAATTCACTCAAGAAAATGAATATATATTGTATTTGAGTACTGTAACACAGCTCTAAATATTATTTGGAGCTAGTCAAGGATTAGCTACTCTTTGCCTGGAAAATTAAAATCAAGGGTTTTTAGATCTTGGCAAAATGGGAGAAGCCTAATGTAGTGCAGGGAGAAGTAGCATTAATTTTGTCTGGTGGTCATTCAGAAATTCTTTCTGTGCCTAGTTAGCTGAAGTCGCTAATGCCACATTTTTAAAAAGATGTATGTATTCACAGGGGTTTTGTTTAGGAGCATGGAAACTAAATTTTAAGGGCATATTTTTCTTTTTCTGTTTTTTGGGGTGATTTTTTTATATTTTGAAATAATACATGTTTAATGGTGCCTTATCATTCAGCCTGCAGTTTAAAAATATGTAAATATATTGTGCATGTTAATTATTTTTTATTATAGATGCCTTTAAACACAAGCTAAGGGAAGTCTCCATTTACATACAAGGGCTGTTGCTGGGTTTGGTGATGTCTCCAAGAAGAGAATTATACCCACTGTGAATGAATATGCAGCAGGGTCTACCTTACAGTACACACTTGGCTATGCTAATCATCAGCACTACTTTTAAGTGTAAGGGTATAAACTACCCCTTGTGGGACCCAGTGTTTGCATTGCATTGATTTGCAGGAAAAGTACCCTTTTGAAGCATTACTTACACAACTTTAGATAAAGACCTCGGAAACTGGTAATATCTTGTTCTTCGACATTAGTCATAGTTTTTATATTTTTTTGTTTTTAGACTTGGAAATTGTCAAGAATTTATCACTTCACTTGCATTGAAGTGATTTTAAAAATGTTTAAATCCATTTGCAGTACTGATTTCCAAATAATGCATCATTTGACATTTCTTTGGTGTCCTTATCAGGGTGTGTCAGTACAGGTGAGATGGCAGCCAACTCACATGTGGGAGGCATGGGCTGGTCCACAGCCTTCATAATGGGGCTGTCTTAAACCAAAGGGACTGATTTAGAGTGAGACTTAAAAGGGATCAATAAAAAGCCTAGTTATAAATTGAAAGACCAATTCATTTGTCAGTGTAAAGAGTAATTCTTGAGAAATCAGGGAATGTAAAACCCGAGTAAAGATGAGAATCGGGTCTCTACCTTTGCACTCGAGCACAAATTTCCTACGTGGTCTGTTTGGAACAAAGCAAGTTGGAGCATATTAAAAGCCACAGCCTGGAAGCTGAATTTAAAAGAGAATTTAAAGTAACAACATCACTGTGGCAACAGCAGTTCACCTTCCCTGAAATTCTGGCCTAGAGTCTTTAACTGGAGATAAATCCCATCTTGGTAGGAACCAAAGACCTGCTCCCAACTCACCTCTCAACACTCCTTCTTATTTGGTGTTATTTTAGCTCTTTAACTGCATTAATTTTGTTCTGCTCTCTTGGCAACATGTTACTTCTGTTTCAGAGCTCCCTGAAAGCAGAAGTTGTGATTTTGTTTCAGCTTGTGATTCTGGTCAGTTGAAGTTGTACCTCTCGTTGATTTGTCTTACTGCATGTTCCCTCTGTTGTGAACCAGTTAGACCAAAACAAGTTATCCCATCTAAGCTGGCTGTGCAAGAGCTGAGTTTTGTTTATTTGTGAGTTCATGCAACACATTGTTTGCAAGTATGTGATACAGATAGCTTTCCATACAAAAGAGTGCAGAATATTGGTGATATCATCAGATAACAATCTTGGGTTTTTTTGTTTGTTATCTTGATCAGCCTCTTAGTTATTTTGTCTGTGTATGTGTGTGCACAAACCAGACCATTCTCATGCTAATTCTGGATAATGAAACATATAATTTTCTGTTCTAGTTTTAATAGCACATTTTCAGAACATGTGTCAACTAAGTATCCTTGTGAAAATGGCTGCCCAACTCCTTGTCAATATTTTCTTTCATTTTTATCTCTAATGCAGAACTCTTTGATATGTGCTCTCTGCCTGTTTATTCCCCTGAATTGAATTTTAGTTCACATCTGGCAGTAAGGGCAGATGTCTCAGGTGAGCACTTGGCTTCACTTTAAATTGACATGGAGAGAGACCTTGCATCTGGTGTCACTATCCCGGGCAGCCCTTCCAGTCGTGTTGGTGCAGAGCAGTGCAGGGTGTCTGTGGTGTGGTAGCAGTTGAGCCATAAAGGTGGTTGGAGGGACTGAGAACTCTATGGAAGAATGGGCTGAGAGCAAGGTTTGTTTAGTCCCAAGAAGGGAAGCCTAAGGTGGATCTAATAGTGATTCTGAGAGTGGTAATAGGGAGGATGTGCCAGGGTTTTCTGAGAGATGGGGCAAATGGACATGGGGCAATTGTCACAATTTGCCAGAAGGGAAAATATGGCTGGACAAGAATGAAAAATAGTCATAACAAGAGAAGTCAAGTGCTGGAACAGATGCCAGGAGAGGTTGTGGACTCTCCATCTTCAGAGATTTTCAAGACTCAACTGGACGAGGCCCGGGGCTGCCTCGTCTGACTTTGAAATTAGCCCTCCTTTGAGAAAGAAGTTGGGCTGGATGACCTCCAGAGGTCCTTTTCATGCTCAGCTATTTTGTAATTCTATGAAACCAGAGGGAAAGATCTGAGTTTTTTCTCCTTGATCTGTAACTTCAGTTCTAAGCATTTTACTCCTTGAAATTGCAACTGTTAACATCATGTCAGTACATAGTTAGACGAAATAAAAGTGTTCAAATTACTTTGTGTGGGTGGAGGTAATCTGTGCAGCCTTCAACTGCAAACAGTAATTAAACAGGGTGGTAGCAGAATGTAT
The DNA here is from genome assembly GCA_013399895.1 of Serilophus lunatus. Taxonomy (NCBI): domain Eukaryota; kingdom Metazoa; phylum Chordata; class Aves; order Passeriformes; family Eurylaimidae; genus Serilophus; species Serilophus lunatus. The sequence goes on along the minus strand of VXBA01002171.1, from coordinate 633,746 downwards.
CCTGTGCTAGAGCTCCTGCTTTGTGAGTGCTCCTTCTTCACTGCCTTGTGTACGAGTAATCAGCACAGCTCCAACCCAAGGAAGGCAGGAGACGAACCTGTGAGACGATCATGGTCTGTCTGCGGTTGTTGCAATAGTGATGCACCACTCAAATGTGTAGTAAAACAGACAAAAGCTAATAAATCACACCTGCAGTTGGGCATTTGGCATTGCGAAGAGGTCAGAGCGTTTTCTGTGTGTTTGTGTTGATCCGTGCACCTTTATGTTTAGGTTTCAGGCTTTATCAAAGTCTGACTCTTCATCTTTTGCAGAATGTTAGCAGTACAATTCCGTTGCTGGATGACATAACTCAAGGACATGGTCCTTGGTGGCTGTTTGATGGTTCTTGTACTTACCTGCCAACATTTGACACTGAGAAAGGGGTAGAGGTGACTGGTGTGCTCTTTGTGCCTTGGTAGCCTTGGTGATGTTTGGTGAGCAAGAGCTGCAGCCTTGAAATGTCCAGTACTCAGTTGGCCTGTTCTAGGGCGTGTTTACTTGGTTCCCCATAGCAGCAGACACAGTGCTTGAACTGAGAGCTGCACTTACAGTCCCACACCACCAGCACCACACTGTGCACCTGCACAAGGGTTGGGTTGTAGTCCGATGCCAAGAGCCAGGACTGATTGAGCCATACCTATGGCAAAGATGCTGCTTTGCTTCTGGGTCAGGGCCACAGCTGTCTGGGAGCAGTGGCCAAATCATCTCTACCTGCACTTGCCATCTGCCCAGAAACACCTTCTCTCCTGTGCACAAGTCTTGCTGCCTGTCTGCAATCCTGCCTGACCCACCCAAGACATCTCACCGTGGGCAGCAGCATGTGTGGGTGTGGTGCCGGTGCTGTCATGGGCTGTGGACTCTGCTTAAGTCTTGTGATTGCTTCTGGGGCTCTGCTGTCACATGGTGGTGACTGCAGCAGAGACAGGACTGCCCTTGGCTCCTTCTGATGCAGCCAATCATGTGCCCAAGAGCTGCCTCTTCTCTGACTCTATCAGTGCAATCAAAAGACTGAAAGAACAGTTAACGTGGAGGAAGGATCATAAAAACAGCAGTCTGCTCCCAGCTAGAAAAGGAAAATACACCTGTGAAATATATTTGGAGTCTTGAGTTTCAGGTCTAGATGACCTATTATTCATGTTACAAAAGCAGTCACTTTTTCTGTTGATCTCAAAAGAGACTGTGGGTATGAACTCGGAACATCTTTGTCACCTCAAGTGGGGTCTGCTTAGCCCAAAGGTTGTGTATGAACTTTCTGCTCCTGAGAAATCCATGAATATGCTTCAGTCTTTATGGTTGTTGACTGTCACTTTTCTTGGGTAGTAAAATTCCTTACAGGGCAAATCTTGTCTCTGCTTTCACATGATTAATGGGATAGAACTAACTGGGTTTGTGAGCTGTCTTTAACAGTACACTGAGAACACTCTACTGATGTTAACTGAGTTGGAAGGTGGCACCCTGAAAGGCAGAATTTCCTCTTGACACTTAGAAAACTTACTTCTACAGAAATGTAATGAGGAAGATTAATTTCAAATGTAGTGGATATATTGAGCTATCTCCCTTCAGATCAAATAATATCCCTTTCTCTCAATGGTATCTCATGAGTGAAGGCAGTCACAGGAAAATTTCATATACAGACTGATAATATGTAAAGTTTCAAAAAGAAAATGTATTTCTTATCGGAGGACAGAGACTATGGATATCAGGAGGTACTGTTGGGGCCTACAGCGAAAGTGAGCAATAAGAGATATAACTTCTAACTCAGGAGGACTTCTCAATCAAATGACTACCACTTATGTTAGCAACTGCTCCTTTGACCTGGGATTGGTTTTGAAAACTGTGTGAGACCTGATGGCCTTAAAGGCTCTTATTATATATTCTCACCTCTCTTTTCAGTAGGCATTACTCTTTTTCTATTATTTTATTAAGAAGTAGTTCATTGCTGTAGATTTGAGAGCTACCCAAGGAGGGAAGGAAGGTGGTGATATGTTCAGGAGCTGTACCAGCCTTCTCTTTCAGCCTTTGGAATGTAATATTGAAGCGCCAAGTCTCCTGCTTGCTAAAATGTGTTGCTGTTGTCCTGCTGTGGTGTCTTCAGAATGTGTTTTGTAAAGTCAGGCTGAACTGAGCCACAGGAGTGACACATTGTGCTTGCTAAAATTGGATATAAAAGATTAATTTTCTAGTTTGTGTGTCTTTCTTTGTGTGTGTCCATGATAGATGGACATGACAAGAGTGTCCCAAGTGCACTCTGAATTCTAAATCATTCATAAATGCCATTGATGAGTGTTCACCTTTCAGGTTGGCAAATGCACTGATTCCTTTGTTTGCACTGTCTTTTTCTTGTGCTTCTCAGAAACAGACTTTTACAAGAGGAGTGGTGGAATAGCATTGAGGCTCCTCTCCCTGCTCCAGGGCATCAGATGTGTTCACTGTATAAGAAAGAGATGTGCTGCCTTTCTGATCTATCATCCTGAATTTTCTTTACAGAGAGAAATTCAGGGTAGAATTTATAAGGAAATTTATTGGGTAGAATACAAAGAACCCAACAAACAATGACCATCCCAAACCCTAAGAAATAAAAGACAGAAAAGATAGAGCATTAAAATTCTTTCTGTCATATCAACACTAGTTTGTTCACCCAGTGCTTTGTGGTACAAACTTTCAGACATTCACTGTTTTGCAATTTCCAGGCTCTAGGAAATTGCAAGCTTTTTCTAATACTCAAGATAATTTTCCATGTGGGTTTTATTTTTTCTTCATCAAAATTCACTGACTCACTAAATGTGATTATATAATATCTGGGTTTTTTTCTTTCTCATTGTCGATATTGTATTTTCCCACTTCTTTTCCCAGAAATATGTTTATTGCATCCAACATGAAGTCCAAAGACCATAAAACGACACCAATCTTTCTATAGTATGTTATTGCACAGACACATATCTCATTACTTCTGTTGTCTAGGCTGTCATTAATCCTTTACAACCTACCCCCTCACTGGACTTGTTTTAAAGCCTTTTGAGAACATCTGGCAAATTAGAACTGATATCAAAAAAAAAAAAAAAAAAGAACCCTTCTTGATGTCTGCTGGTTTTGTTCTTAGATCAAATGCTTCAGGAGTGATCAATTCCAAAAGAACCCAAGAAACAAAAAACCTGAGCTTTGCATCGAGTGGTGTCGTCCTTCGGTTCCCTCGTGCTGCTGAGCTCCAAAAATGGTGGCATTGCAGGATTTTTGATTTGTTCTTAACTGAAATTATCAGTGAATGCCTGATGACTGGGGTTAGGCAATAGTGGTGTGGCAGCTCTGAGGGAGTCAAGGGTCCCCAGCAGGTTTCAGAAGTTCCCAGAGTGTTTCTGTGTCTTTTGCAGAGATGCAAACCCAACCCTTTAGGATGCCCGTGGACAGTTAGTTTTTCCTGTGCTCCTGAAGCTCATTAGGGAAGTGAAGGACCTATTTTAGGACAAGGAACTAAAAAAGATTTGGCTTGTTCAGTTTAGGAGGAGAAAAACTGAAAGACAATGTGAGTACCTGAGGGAATAAATACAAGGCATGGAAAAAAGCTTTTGAGCTAAAGGGCAGTATTTGCTTATGAAAAAAAAATTGGTCTAAACTGGCTGTGAATATTTTCTGGCTGGAAATCAGAAGAAGTTTTTTTTTATTTTTTAATTTTATGAGCTTCTGGAATAGTCTGCAAATGAAGTAGTAGGTTCAGAAAAAGAAGAGCTGCTTTTAAGGTGGAGCTCAATACTTCTATGCAAAACATTATATAACGTGGCACCTACAGACTGCATCTGATGACTCAGGAGATCCCTTCCAGCCCTATGTTCCTAAATTTTCCTGAGAAATTCCACTATAAGGAAAAAAATTTTAAACAAAATGTAACTCAATTCAGCCTGAGTACAATTAAATGGGATCAAGAAACAGCCCTTTTTTTTAGCTTAAGGGCATTTTGCATTCTGGATTTCAAAGACCTGTGGCCACCAGTGGTAGCTTGTCAGAATGGTTGTAAGAATCCTTAAAATACCAAGGTTGAAACATTAAAAATCTGGGACCTGCCAATAACAATGATGTTTAGTGTCATTTTAAAAACTTTCTAAATCCTCCTCCCATAGAAGAAGATCCCTTTTTATCATGTGTAGAGGGAAGGACCGGTATAATCCTTTCAAGGGAAAATGATTGAGCTAATGTGGATTAGCTATGGCCCAAGACTGGTCTGGAGCAATGTCCAGTACCCAAGCGTTGTGGAGGCACATACTGGGACAAAAAGTTGTAAGAAACGTTCTCCTTTATTAATTTGTTGGTAAAATGCTACATATATTTGACAGAGAAATTTTGTTACATTTGCCAGGTCTGGAGCTCTGGTTCAGTAATGCAATTCTCCATGCCCATTACACAAACTTCCTTTATCACCAAATGCATCTTGTAACTGATTAGAAATGCTGTAGAACTCTGTAGTAAGACTGAAAAAACTGGGAAGCTATAAGATATGTATCAAGCCATGCTCTTTTTTGCAGGCTTTTCATTCAATATTTGGGATTTTCTTGTGCATTAGGCTCACTAGAAACTCTTGCTTTGGCCCAAATTGATCCCTAAAAGCAGAACACAAATTACTTTATACCTGTGGATTATGAGTCAGTTAATGAGGACACTTGGTGTTGCCTCTTCAGTTTGACTGAGTTTCTTACAAGCCAAACGCCTCTCCAAGGTTGCAGCTCTCACCTGCAGAAACCTAGCTGAGAAATAACTAGTCAGTGCTTTTTCTTCCTGGCCTAATTGAATTTCTCATGAATCAGCTAAACCCATTGTGGGACTTTGGCAGCTATTTCTGGGTCCCTGAAGGGAGGTGGGGATTGCAGGAAGCTTGCAGCATTGCTCTGCTACTGCAAGCAAATTTGTCAGTGTCAATGGTTTCCAGACTCTTAAGCTGAGCATTAAAACCAGTGGTTGCAAATAGGACATTTTTTCATCAAAACTTCTTTTTTGCTGGAAAGAAAATGGTTTTGCAATTCAATTGCATTTTCGGGTTGGAAGACAAAAAAATGTTGGTGGTACATCTATTTCTTTACTCAAAATCTGAAAACACACAAATGTTCTCAATTCTAGTAATCAAGAACATGTTTCCTACAGACCCCTTTCCCAAATTTATTCGAATATTCTTGTTGCTGGTTAAAACTTTCCAAGAAAGAAAAAAATGTGTCTTCCCAGCTGCATCTGCTCTGTACTGCTTGGGTTATCACAGGTGGAGTTTGTCTGGGAGAATTTTGAATCCCTTTCATCTGCAATAAATAGGGTAAAAAGTACTTGTAATATTTGCTGAGCGTCTCTCCTCGCTCCCCGTTAACCAACACTTACACAGTCACAGTTCAGAAACCCCAACAGAAATGGAATGTTTCCCTTGTTCTGTAGTGCAGCACTGACATTTCCTACATTGAAAAGGTTACCTTTCTTTTTTTTTTTTGGTATGTTACATTTCTATGTGAAGAATATTCCAATTTTCAGCTAAAATGCACTGAAAGAACTCTGGCTTGTCTTTTAACATCCATTACTAAGCATCTGAATTCTCCAAAGTGCAGGAGGATACTTTATGCTGCTAATGACTGACTGACCTTTCTATTAACACCACTTCGAAGACAGTTTAGTGGCTTACCTCTTTAGCAAAATTAATAAATTCAGGGGTTCCATTAATGAGTATTTTGATTCATGGTTCTGCTTCAAAACATAATTATATGTTACTCATAATGTTGCTCTTACTTCACTATATTCTGTCTCTTCATTCAAAAGCTGGCCTGTGATGTAGTTGCATTTCCATTCTTTCTTTCATCCCTAAAGCCACATCTTGAAATCAGTGGGGCCACATCGTTGCAACAGAGAAGGATTTGGCACTGCATCGTCTGAGAGTCTCGTCTCCACACATTGTTCTTATTGTAACTGGAAAACATATGTCCCATTACTTCTGCTGTGGAAATATCAAGTAAGATGTAGAATGTCAACTACAATTGTTCATGGAGAGCGTAAAGGCAGGGGAAGCCTCTGGAATAAACAGTGGAACCTGAGGAAAAGCCCATTCACATTGCTTACTCCAGCATTCCAAATGATGGCCAAATTCTGATACCAGGTATGTGGTAGACATTGGTTGTTTACCGAGACAGAGCTTTGCACTTTCTAAAACTGAGAGTTTCACCTCACCTTTTCCAATTAAAGTTTATTGCTGGAGAATATGCTGAATACCTTCCCTTTTTTTTCCTGTTAGCAAGTAAATCTCTCATTGAGCTTTCAGGCAGGCAAGAAGGTAGTTATGCACTTAAATATGATAATTATTTTTATGTGAGTAGAACAAGGATAGAAAATTTTAATTCCACTGCAGCTACTTTACCAAAGCACTTTCTCACAGGCATTTCTTTCATACCACTACACCAAAGCAGACGTGAGTCAGCAGAGCACCCTGAATGACTCAGCAGTTTTTCTGATTAGGGGGATTTGAGCATAACTAGTGCAATTAAAAAGAAAAGGCAGCAGAAATTAAAGTATATGACTCCATCATTAGCACTCATTTCCTCAATGCAGGCAGAATGTCATCCATAAGTTGCTACATTTTCTGCATTCACTGAAAAATGAAAGGAAATTGCAAGTTTCCACCTCAGATCTCCCCACGCTGAGTCTTGGATTGCACTCTGCCATGTTGCATCTGTAGTGATATTCCTGCAGCACTGATTTCTGCCAAGCAGCTCAGCCTGGTTTGTACACATCATTTCTCACAAACAAACATTGGTCATGTTCTTTGGTTTGTCTGCATGAGGTGGGAAGACCGGATTCCATGCTGGCCAGTTTAGCCACTTGTGTGGGGAGGTTCCAGCACATCCAGCTAGGGATGTGTGTGCTGGGATGTATCTGTATGTCCTGTATCCAGGCTGGCTATGGCCTCATTGGAAGTTGAAAACTAATTTCATTACTAATTTCATGTATTTCAATCACTGTTTCCAACAAAGATGTAATTTATTTTAGATGGACCCTGGTATTTTCTTTCAGGATTATTTCTCATTATTGGGGCTAAACCAAGACGCTGATCCGTGGTGCTTCTCTTCCTTTTGCTCTGGCTGTGATTATGATAGTTGGCATCCAAAATCATCAACACTTGCTCTGGAAGCTGCAACAATGCCAACAACAAAGGCCAACTGCATGAACCCGTGATGGAACAGTTTTTGGTGGAAGACTACGCCTTTTCATTTTAAAGGTCACACCAAAGATCAATAAATGGTTAATGTGTTATATTTCTGTGGTAAGGCAAGAGCAGATTAAGAGCTGCTATAAAAGGCCGTTGTACTTTTTCAATGGTTACAGCTTTACATTTTGGCTTGGAGTATTATTTCTGCAATTGCCATATTCCCATGACTGCGTCATAAACGAGTTGTGAAATTCAATAGTGTGTCGTGGCCAGGTAAATAGTTAGGGACAAAACATGATAATGACTTTCACATTTTGTATCCTATGTGTTTTGTCTCAGATAAATAGACTAAATAAATGTTACAGTATATGCACTTGTGCCACAAATATTGCATTTGATTCCTAATGTGTCATAAAGTGCCTTTTGCAAACCTTCAAAGAAATGTCAGTCTGTTCTATGGAAAATGTATTTTAGTACTAAATTTACTTTATACTGTCTGCCCTACTGAACTTGTTCCTCCTCATGTTTCTAAACTATCTAAATAGTAAAATTTATGTTTTGTGTTTGATCTGCCTATTGGTTACAAAGATCTTAATTCCACTGAAGTGGTACAAGCTGGAATCTTTACATCCTGTTGCGTTTTAATGTGTTCAATATTACATTAACCTAAGAATAATAGTATCAAACCCTATTATAAGCTACATGAATTTTATTATTTGAACATATAACCCAAAAGTAATTTACCAGGGTGAGTCTAAATTATGTTACAGAGATCTGCATTATGTAGAATGGATCCTCCATCATGTTTAACACAGTTTGACCTTGTGGGATGTGACTGATGATATAGACTGAAATATTGATGGTAGATACAGCATCAGATATAATCTTGCAACTTCTGATCTCTTGAATTTAAGCTCAGTTAAAATTTTGTGTTGATATGTGGGTAATCTTTAGCTAAAGTAAGTTTGGATGAATTATCTGACCATCATCACAATTTAATGCATTAATGCATAAGTCTTATTCATAAGTAACTTATGAAGTTACAGAAAAACTGAAAATGTAACTTTGTAAAGTAATATTGCATAACTGGTAACTCTGGAATATGCTCATTTCATCTGAGACCAGAATTTTATAGACTTGGTTCATGAAAAGTGAAGAGCTATTTATTCTAAGTCAAATATGGCACATATTGATAGAGCCACATGTAGTTACATCTAGATGGTGGTATTTGTTCCACATTTCTTTTAGTATTTAGGATGATACAGTCCCAGATGATTCCATTTATGTATAATGGGAAGTTATTGTATGTTACAGAGACAAGGCTAATATATGATTTCTCTTAGTAGATTCATCCAGGATAGTGCCAGAATAACTAGTGAATGGCTGCAAGATGTCAGTAAATCTGGGCCACAGAATATTAAAATTGTGGAATCTAAGTTCATTAAGATTCGACATATTCATTTTATTACATATATGTTACTGGGCCTTCCATGTGCATTATGTCTGTGGCCTTTGAATCGTTTCTGCTCTTCATAAGTCTTTGTGCTACAGAAAATGAATGGCTAAAATGGCAGTGTAGTGAAGCTGGAGCTGAAGTCTTCAGCTGTACTCTATCCAGAATTCCAGGAAACTCCAAGGAGCTTTTCTTTAACTTGTATTGGTTTGTAGAAAGTTACTTAATTTTCAGGGTTTGTTGACCCTGAGGAAGAATATAAAACATATAGTGGTACTTGGCTAAATAATTGTGAAAAAAGTGCAGTGACAGCCAATCAGCTGCCCCTCAGACCTGGTGTTCCTTCAGGGAACTATTAGGAATCCATCTTCTTCCAGCCAAGTCTTTCAAAGACATCCCATCAAATGAGATGGGATTGAGCCAGATCTTTTGGCTGAAATATTTGAGTGTGTTCTTCAAGCAGTAAATTTCAATAAGTGACAGAAGAATTACATACTAAAAAAAGGCATGGGAATATACTTGGGCAGATAAATGTATTCACCTTCAAATTAAATTTTTGATCAGAGAACTAAAGTCTAAATGAGTTGATTATCCTGTTAAATCAGCTCAGGTGTCCAAAAGCCTCTGAATCAAAATATGTTAAGCAATAAAATTAAAACATTAAAAAAGATCCACGAGCAAACACTGACAACTGAGCCTACCCTGAACCTGTTCCCCCATGTTCTATTCCCAGGGCTCTCCAAACAAGGTTTGCCAGGCAGCTGCCATTGCTGTGGCTCTCTGGGCAGGATGGGATTGACTGGAGTGGCTGTTGCTCTGTGTGATCTGTTCCACCACACAAGAGTAATTTGTTGAAAATCTGTCAGAATTTCAGCATTTTAATAAGAGGGAGATTCCTGTAATCTGCAATAATAGTAATTAAAGATTTAAGTGTTACACACTTTTATGTGTCTTACATACATATTCAAGAAATAATTTATGTACAAAAACGTGTCTCAAACTGACTCCCTGGAGGCCAGTGATGTACATGCCATTCCCTTAGTGAGGTCAAGACTTGGTAAGAGAGAGTGATTAAAATGAGAATTAAAATGTGAATTTTAGGGAGACTTGCGTGTTCTCCAGAGATAATGTGGTAACTCTGCTCTGTGAAAGGAAGAGTAAAATGATCCTCAGAGATGCTGATATTTGTGTAAAAACTGAAAGTAATATTTTTTCCTCCTGTTTAAAATTACTTTTGTTTTTTTTTGTTTTTTTTTAGTTTTGAAGTCTTAGAGAGATTCTCACCTTAGTTGACTTGTCTTTGCATGTGGTGCTCCCCAAAACATGATGGACACTGTGCTTGGGAAGATGAGGAGGTCTCACCCAGCCTGTTTATGAACAGACATAAACCATCTCCATGGCCTGGCAGACCTTTCATCACAGCAGCAATGCACTGGACATGCTTTTATGTACTTAACAAGTCCTGAAAAAGTCAGTGACTCAAAATCTTTTGTGTAGAATGCTCTGACTAAAAGAGTTTATGAGGTGTATAATGTCTCATGCTCTGTACTTCCTAACTACCAGATTGGCTTTTGCAGCTCTAATAAAATCTGACATGCTGAGTCTTCTGACACATCAGCAGCTAAACAGCTCTCCAAGGCTGAGACCAATGTGTTTCCAAACTCTGCCCCAGCTTTTTGTAGCCTAAATTCATCCTGAACAGGGAGGTCAGGGAACACAAGGCTTTTAAAGAGCAAGTTTAGAAGCCTGTTCTAAAGAACTTCTGTAGAAGCAGCTGGATTAATTTGATTGTATTTTCTTTTTCTAACAGGCAAAACACAGGCTGTTGTCTTGAATTATCTGACCTCATGTACAAAGATTTTGTTGGTATTTCCAGTCCTTAATAAGGGTCTGTATTTGAGGTAATAGAAGAATCAGTGCTTTAGCTCTGTAAACGTTTGTCACATCTCCTTAGAAAGAGAGCCACGGGAATTTCTGAGGCATTAATCACCTTTTCCAAGAGCTGTCTTTCTCTGGGCTCGTTTTTCTCTTTCAATATAGACAATTCTGAGACTTTTGAAGTTTTTCCTCATTATATTGTTAAGAATTTTATTCAGAGTTGGTAGAAAGCCTCTCTTACTTGTTGCTATAGCTAATAGTTTCAAACTGCATATATTGCATTTCAGATAGATGTGGATGGAGAAATTTCAAGTGTCATATTCCATTACAGTGTGAAATTCCATGAAAGCTAAAGCACATTGTAAAATTGCATTGTCTTCCCCATCATTTAGTTTCAAGAAAGAAAGAGCTCACAAAAATGTCAAAACTCAGTAAACTCCATATTAAATATAATGAGCTTTTGGCTTTGGTACTGCCAGAATCACTGGCAGATGAAAATGTTGTTTATAACCTTCATAGAATATTTCTCATATTTTCTAGCTGGTGTTCTTTCAAGGATGTTTCATACACCTGGACAATTTGTTGTTAATACAATGCTGTCACATAGCTTAAACAGACATTCACTGTATTTATCTTTCTAATGTACTTCAGGCATCAATCATAAACCTTTCAGGCTTCAGTCTGCTAGGCTGAGTCTAAGTTCATTTAGTTTTCTTGTGGAAGATAAGCTCTGCCTTTCCCATTCATCTTAGTAATGATTTTCTGCGTTTGATCAAGTTTTTGTTCATTTTTCTTGGAGTGGGGTTGCTGAGTCTGCTCATAACATTGGGACAGGGGTGATTCCAGTGCCTTAGACAGTGGCAAAATAGAAATCTTTCATCTGCTGTCCCCTAAGCTTCAATCACAGCCTCACTGAATTGCTCAAGTTGGAAGAGATGTCTGGAGAAATTGTAGTCCAACCCCCCCACGTCAAAGCAGGGTCAGGATATCACTCAGTTGAGTGTCATTCAGTTTAATACTCAGTAGTGTTCTAAAATAATTGGATATTGAGAAAAATCAGACCAAAATATACAGTCAAAAGCATTAAAGTGTTACTGCATGTTGTGCACCTTAATCCACAACACTGTGTATACACTTCTGGTTCTGTGCCTCAAGGAAACGCAGTAGAGCTCCAGAAGATGGCAAATCATGGAGACAGCATGCTGGATCAAAGGAATGAACTGCATCATCATGGAGAATGACTGAAGAGCAGGACTCTGCAGCCTGTGAATGAAGGATAGGATAGATATCCACAAAATCAGAGTGGCATGGAAAAAGTGAGGAGATTGCTCCCTGTGTCTTCCAACAGGATAAGGGGTGGGAAGTGACAGCAGGAGCAGCAGGTTCAGAGCAGCAAAGGAAGATGCTCCTTTAGAGCCATGGGATTCAGCTGTGGAACTCCCTGCCATGGAATGCTGTGGAAAGCAAAACTTTTCATAAGTTTGAAAGCAACTGGACAAATTTATGAAAGAAAAATCAATTAGCAGCTATTAAATAAGAGACACAATATTTGGCTTAGAAGTCTGAAAGAGTATTCTGGGGAAATATCATTCCCTACAAGCCTTGTTCTTTGCAGACATTGTGTGATAGTGTGCACAGCTTTTAAGAGCTTTTGTTTTTAATTTAGAATGAAGTTAAATTTAAAAATCTCAAAATCCTGTGTAAATATTAGTTCTCCTTAGAGCTCTAATTTCTAGAGACCAATCACGGTGAAAATTTCTATTGAAAAATATTAGTTTTATGCAATGCAAGAGTAGAAGGGACCTGATACTTGTTCTCTTTCACCCTTATTAATTTATTGAGTTAATAAGGGCATTTTAATTTACATCAGGGCAAAATAGAGACCACTTTTATCTTCTAAGACAGTGAAATTATAAAGACATCAGTAGGCATGAGAAAAATTTATATTTCCACCAAAAGATACGTGTTTTCTGAGATGCTTCAATTTGCTCAGATCTGTGTCATCCATAAGAAATGGAATATTGTATGTGCTGGCAGTGTTCTGGGTTGGCCTGAAAAAACAGAATAAAAGCTAATTATGCTAATGGCCAAGGGGTAAATTCTTCTTCACTTGAGTATGTCTTCATGAGTGTTAGAAAGGCTGAATATTGTAATATTTAATGACCACCCACAAGTCAGACTTGCACCAAGAGTGAGAACTGAGTATTTTTATTAATTGCACAGGTGGTCAGAGACACCCCTGGTCACTCAGACTCTTCAAAGCAAGAGTTCACTGGGATCGTGCTCTGAGACAAGGTGTGAGCAGCCATTCTCCTGATATTTAACCTCACAGGAGTGATATTTTCAGTGTTTATGCCTCATATTTTTGTAAATATAGTGGAGTAGTTCTTCAGCTTCTTGATAATCTTGTGGGAGAGAAAATTTTTTTGGCCTAAACCCAGTTAGTACAATCTGATCCTCCTGCTCTTACCCAAAGAGTTGTCCCACTCAACTGCACTTACAATTATCGAGTGAAACAAATATCTACTTCTGATGAAAGATAGCCATTCTGAAAGTTTGCCTTTAAGGCTAATGGGAACACTTTTTGATTTTGTTTTGTAAATAATTGAAAAAGCAAACAGTGAAAACCCCAAAATATTCAGTCAAAAGATTTTGTTTTAAACTGTCAAGTTTTGAATTTGGAAATCCTTCCAGGGTATCCTATTTCTGCTATTGCCTTCTTAGTGCTGCATTTTAGTTTTTCTCTCATGAAAGTACACGACTCATATTGCTCTGATCCAGAACTTTAATACAATTCAAATCTCTCTGTGTCTTTCTCAATGATAATTTAAAAAAAAAAAAAAGAGCATTTTTTCCAAGGAAAGCCAACACTTCATGGAAAATTTTTATTTTGTAGGAAAAAAAGTACTCCTTTTAAAACCAGATACAGCCATCCACTTTATGTAAGGATGGAGGCAAGAGATATTTTGCTTCTGTTCTGTGTATTTTAATGTCACCCTTTGTCTCAGGCAGGTTCATTCTTACCACATTAATTTGTGATTCTTTGGGTCAGTGTTCCCCTTAGTTTATCAGGCCAGACCCTTGTAGAATTACATCTCGCAGTGAGCAGGGAGCTGTTCCTTAATTCCTATTTTCACTATTTTCTGTTAACCTGCACCATCAGTGGAATTGTCTGGAGCCATCCAGCAGCTTCTCCCAAGCCGTTGTGCCTGTTTCCTGCTGAGGGTCTTATAATGGCTTCTCACCATTCCAGCAATTATTTCCTGGTTTCCAGCCAAACAGTGATCCACACAGCATAGGAAGCTTCCATTCCTCTTCTGTTTTCAGTTTCCAACTTTCTGTTGTTTTCCTGCAACTTCAGATCCAGTAGATATACTACATTTTTCCTTCCCTTTTAACGTCCTACTTCATTGAATTTACCATCACTTGTCTACTCCAGCTCTTCCTTTCATGCTGTTAGAACAGAGCTTTGCTACAGAGTTCAGAGGCTTCAGCAGCTTGCATTTCGGTCTTCTTCGCTCCTGAAGATTTTTCATATTCATCTCATATTCATCTCATATTCATCATGGAGTTTTAAGTTTCCCAGATTCTCTTCTGTATGGGAAAGAGTTTTTCCTTCCAGCAGAAGACATTCTTTTGATGCATGGTCTTAGCTGTGCAGAAGAACACAAAAGAAAGCTCAGCCTTGCAAGATCTCTTTTATGGGGCCTCATACCCAGCACTGAAGTTTGGAGCTGGTGATCGTAAGGAACAGTACTATACACTTTTTTTTCCTTTTTTCCTTCTTTCCTTTGTTTTAAGAAGCAGGACTCCACTCATATGCAAATAGCAAGATGTTTGCAAGGTAAAAGCAATGAATAACGATGTTCTGTTCAGGAAACAAAATTGTGTTCTAGAATTGATAATGAGTTGCAGAAGGTATCTTAATAAACACATCTGCTTCAGTGTAAGGTCAGAGCTTTTACAGGCATGACCTTGTACTCAGAAGTCTAACATGGAAAAGTACCAAATCCCTAAGATATCACAGACATCAGGAGTGGTTTTCTTCCCTAATTTCAGAATTTTGGTGCCAGCAGTGGCTTTGAGGGGGCCTCACTTCATTGCTGCCCGAGTAGCTTTTGAGAGGAGGAAGAAGCCTCGCTAAAAAGTGGGTCCAGATGAGCAGTGCCTCTTCTGAGTGAGAAGGTTTTGACTTGGAGTCTTCTTTAGCAAAGCTCACAGGACTGAGGCTGTTCCAGCATTGATTTAAAAAATGACACCTCCCTGCAGTTGCATCAGTGCCTGTGTATGTTTCATCTCAGGGCAATGCCTCACCTCAATTCTTACTGTTCTGGTCAGACTGAGGCACTGGTTCCAGATATTGTGATATGTGGGCTTATCAATACCAGAAATTGGCCCTATTGTACCTACAGCAACTGGGTAGTCAATAACAAAACTTGTTACTGTTGTCCTGAAAGCGGGCTCAGGTTTGACATCATTAGTACCTTTGCTGCTTTTGCAATTCCTTGTTTCTTAGCAGTAAATGGTTTTACTTTCATCTGAGTTGGAGCCTAATGCAACAGTTGATGTCGCTGGAAGATGTTTTTAAGGGCCTTGCTAAGCAGAAGCAGTTCATCAGCTAAAGCAAGTGATAGTGTGGATTCAATCCCTCATGGAATGATGGCAAACCGATCACAGGCAGGAGTCCCTCCAGTGCAGGAGCCCCTCCAGTGCAGGAGCCCTCCTTCCCCTCCTGTGATCCCTTCCTTTCATGCACGGGAATGTGGACTGAAAGTACTTTGTTTACTAAATTTTTAAGTGATGCTTTTCCTTTAGGATTGAAAAGAGTTGGAGCAAAACTGACTTGCAGATGTCAAAAACCATTGGAATTATTTTCTTCTAAGGGGCATAAAAGCAATGCATCAGTATTGCCTGTGAGTTTGCTGGCATTAATTATATGGTTGTGATGTTTTGTGTGTGACAGAAGAATGAAGTCATGCTTTTATCAGTGGCATTTATATTAATATTGTTATTCGTGGGAGATACATGGGTGACAAAATGTTGCTGTTACTTAAGCTATTATTGTTTTATTAGACCACTGATGTTATTAATATACTGTTGTTATGCTAATGAGTTACTGGGATTTGTGTCTCAGTGGTTTGTTCACAAAACATAAACTGAATGGAGAGAGTGTATGAACTATAAAACTGTCACATATGCATGTCTGGATTATATATGTGAGAAGTTGCTTAGATATATATATGTGTGTGTGTGTGTATGTGCAAAAAAATTAAGAAAAGTATGGTGAAATGTCTACTCAGCCAGTGAACTTTCCTTGTGAACTGGAACACTGAATCCATGTGGGATTTTTCAGTAGCAGAACTTCCTTGTTTGCTCTTGCTTATTATTTTTCAGTAAATATGTTTATTTTCAGCTGCATTGCAAGTTAATGATGGAAACAAGGGTCACCAAAAGACTTTCTGTTGATTTCAGTGAGTGGTTTCTTGAATTCTTTCTTAGTTTTGTGTTGTAAAGGGTGAGACTTTGCAGGAAAGTTTCTACTGCAACATCTCCTACGAAACATTGCTGTTCCAGATTCTGGTATTCTTGTGCAGGGGGTGGGGGCTATGACCTGCCTTGAGATGGACATTGCAGAACACTCCTTGTTTTGATTTCTTACCACCTTTGGAAACTGTAATCCTGATATCTGAAGAATAGCACTATAAGTCAGCAGTCACTTTCATCTCATTTTCATTTAAGTGCTTACTGGAAATTTTGAATCTATATGTTCAGCATCAAAATTTATACTGTGGGGGCCTTCTTGGGTTATTTTGGTGAGGGTGGCTGCCTTCTGTGATCACTGCAAACCAGATTATGTATAATGCCTAGAAGTTGACCATTATCTAGTTACTGTTAATATCAATAATAATGAATGTATATGAATTTCTCCTCCTTTTTTTGAAGTAGTGAATCAGTTCAAAATATAGACCCTGAGTTCACTTGTCTAACTTATTCCTCCTTGTCACAGTATTTTCACAGTATATTCCCACCTACCATTTGAAACTTGTTGGGTCAGTCCCCTTATGATGTTCATATACCAGGAAAGAGAATCCTATAAATTCCCTGGTTTTGAGCCAATTAAGCAAAACTAACAACACTATCAAAGAGGCTGGAAAAGATTCTAAATTCTCTCATCAAATATACGGCTGTCTGCACGAAAGGGAGCAAGCACAGAGGAAATGCTATTTTTCTCATCTACTACTTTCTTCTCTGAGGTCTTACAGTCCAAGATAAGCCCAGTGAATTCCAGCCAGCAGAAACACTTCTCTCATGCTCTGAGATGTTCCTTGTGAAGTTGCCTGAAATGCAAAGCAGTGGTGATAGAATAATGCTGTAACGGAAGATCAAACTCATTCTTTCTGCTACATTAGTCTAATTTTTGTAATGCCCTCCCAGGAGCATAAAAGATCCTTGATGCATGGAGCAGTGCTGGTATAAATTATTAGCTCTCTGGCCCAATTTGTTCATCCTGGATAGTCATAAAATGTGTTTGTTGCAGACTAAAGCCTCTGTTTTCCAATTACATAGCAGTAAACCATTTTCTGTTTGTATGCTTTTTTTTTTCTATAAGGATATTTGAAGAAAGAAGATAAATTATTTTGACTTTAAAATTTATATTTTCAAGAATAAGGGTTTAGGATCCATTGCAAATACCCATCTGTCTACATCAGCACACAATTTTTAGATTGCTTGTTTGTGGTAGCAAACCAGTTAGTAAAAGACTTAGAGCATAAGCTTTGTGAAAGATATTTCCAAAACTATGGTGGTAGTATTTACTGTTAAGTCTGGCAGTGTGTGACAAATTAATGATGACTCAATTTTCCCCTTTAAATTCATTCATCAGAATGTCCAAATTAGATTATACTGACTCCAGGCTTTTGCTTTAACAGGCTGTGCAAACCCCTGTGGAAAAAGGGTAGGAAATTTGATAGGAATAAGAATAGAAGGATTCTACAAGAATTTAATAAAGTCCCACCAAAACTTTTAAGAACTAAACAGTCGGTGATACCTTAGAATGAATTTTGCAACAGCTCATAAAATCATATAGCAGTGACACAACTACCTAGAAAACTATGTAGGATTTTTGAGGGAAAAAACTCTCAAAGCATCAGAAGACTATACTTTTTTAATTTCCAAAAGACTGTTTCCACATGGGAATATTTGAATCCAGCCTATCATTAAGATATCCCATTTCTAATGGAAAAACTCCAGGTAGAGCACAGCCTCTGTCAGTTATTTGTACATTCCAGGCATTGTCACCTCGTTGAGAATGGGGCCACACCTTGTGGCCAGTTTGAAACGTGGAACTAACCACTGGCTTCAGCTGAGCCCTCAGAAAAAAAAAAAAGTGATGCTTATCACTTCTGTTTGAGCTATTTCCTGTATGTGGGGAGATTCCATTACTCAGCCTATCCTTTACGTAGGATTGGGGCAGTGAATTTAGGAATTGTTCGAGGAGTAACGAGGTTCCAGTAGAAAAAGAAAGAAGGAGCTGCACTGTGAGAAAGGTACTTCCTTAGGAAAGGTTGGCTGCAAAGAAAGGTGGGAGAAAATTTGTACCCTGCCTTTGTGCGGCAGCACAGGCTATACCAGTGCAGTGGTGTTTGGTCCTGAAGACACAGTGTTCCACTCCTTGGCTGGGATCCAGTGCAACAAAGAATCCCTACTCCCTGGCTGAGCACATACTGCACACTGTGGTGGGAGCAGCACTGAAGACATGAGTAAGGAAGCAAAACAAAAATCTTCCTATTGCCTGGTGGAGCTGGGATGAATCACCGAGCTGGGTGTGGAAAACTGCCTCTGAGCTCAGAAGAAGTGGCAAAATCTCAATTTCAGTGAAGTATCATTGCTGGGAATTTAGGGGCAATTGCTATAAAATTTAATAAATGAAGGGTAAGGATTTACAGATTTCCTTATATTACCTAAACTTGTATAGTTTGTAGGTGCATTTGTCAGCCAGGAAAAGTGATCCCTGAGCTGCATCTTTCCTTCAGAGTTACAATGTACCCCAAAACTCAGTGGGTCACTGATTCCAGTGCCCTACTGCCCTGAGCAGTTCCATTGCACGGCGTTGCTTATACAGCCAGAAAAACAACAATAATGTTCCCTCTGGGAGCATAAGAAGAGTTGATCCTCCTCTGGAGCAGCAAAGACTCCAAGATATTAAAAAAGTATAAAGGCAGAGAAGGTGGAAGTGGACCTTAGATATTGGATCACTAGTCAGAGGAAAGGGGAGAACTCTGTCCATAAGAATAGTCCACATCTGTTGAAGCAAACTTCCATCCCCTGGACAAGGTCCAGATTTGAGTACTGCTTTCACTCCCCAACCATCACCCAAAACTCACAAATCACTGCCCTACCGCTTTCAACAGCAGCAAGTGAGGGAAAAAAGTCTACAAAAGCCAAAATTTGTTTCTCCCATTCCACTGCCATGGGAAGAACTTGGTCAGATGCCAAGAAGACCAAAATGACACAGCACATGAGTGGGCACAAGTCATCACTAAAAGACACCAACACATTTTGTCAGCTTCACCTGGAGAGGCTTAGAGGGGGAGCAAGGCCTCTGCGGAGATCATGGGGGTATTTTCCTGTGAAAATACCTTCATTTTTGTAAAAAAACAAACTTTCATCGTTGCCTATGGAAATGGGACACAGTCACTGATACAGAGACTTGACACTTTCATAACATGAAGAGTCATTTTGAACTTCTAAAATCTTGCTTTCAGTGTGTGATGGCAATGGTTGTTAAAATGGTTTCAGTTCTGATTTCAGGTGTCCTTTTGGTATTACAGGAGTCATAAATGCCATGGCTTCTTTTTTTAGCTTCGTCACAGTTTTGCATGCAAACATTGCTCTTATGAGATGAGGTTTGCCAGCATGTTTTTAGCTTGCAAGATGATTATACTGTGTTCTAGGACATGAATTTTATTTCCCATTTAGTTCCATATTCCTACTTTGAAAGGCCTTTGA
Organism: Serilophus lunatus; assembly: GCA_013399895.1. NCBI lineage: Eukaryota > Metazoa > Chordata > Aves > Passeriformes > Eurylaimidae > Serilophus > Serilophus lunatus. The sequence continues at coordinate 614,205 of VXBA01002171.1, read as the reverse complement.
GCAACTGTTCCTGAACTTCTTTTTATACATCCCTAATCACCTTTCTCTTTCCATTGGTATGATTTTTGGATTTTTCCACTCTTGCCTGTGAACAGTTTGTATTCTGAGAGGATGTTGGAGCATTTTAATTTGCTCATGTTATTTTTATATTGGAGTATTTCAGTAGGGCTGTGGGTTTTTGGTTTTTAAATTACAGCTACTTTTATTGTTAATATTCAGAGAAGATGGTTTGACCTATAAGTTTGACTTTTGTGATTGTTTCTGGAAACTTGTGAGCCATCTGGTAGGTACTTTAGAGGAAAGTAGATGTCCATAAAACTTACAGAGGCATCACTGATGTGTGCAAATCTGTTTCTTTACTTTTGTATCTTACAGATCAAATGATTCAATATTCTGTATTTCCTAAAAGAAAAGCTATACCTGAACCTAAAATTGATCATATAGCATTTTCAGCAGAAAATTGATGAACTTCATTATGAAAACAGAAAGTGTTTTGATAAAATCACTGTGTTGGCAACTGGAATATGAATGAGTGACTTTACGAAAGGTCAGCCTTGGGTACAGCTGGTTTAAAGGGTAGCTCTTCCTTTGCAGACCCTGGAAGAAATAAAAGCCGTTCTCATCTGTTTTTCCTAATGCTTTTATACTTTGGAGAATGTTACACCATAACCACGGTTTAGGCAGTAATTGCCTTCCTTGGGATACTCCGAGTATGAAGAACATTGCTCACAAATAAGGGTTTTCACATGCTGAGAGGAAATTGGCAAATAGTTTGAATACATAATAGGAACTATACTGAGGTTTCCATTAACTACTCCAGCAGAAAAATGTTGTAGTGGTCAAGTATTTTGCTATTAAAGCGCTGACTAACAACAAGGAATGTGATTCTGTTAGACATGACGTTTGTTCATAACCATGAAAAAAAGAAGGTGCCTGCTCAAAACCAAGTGTAGGGGATGGCATTTGCCAAATATGTTGTTTTTAGTTTAATTTACCCCGTGTAAGTCAGGGGTAAAGTACAGAGTACTTCAGTCTTAGTAGAATGCATCCAAACATGGAATTCCTTTTAAAAGTTACTGATGGAAAATGTTAATACCCCCCAAACATGCAGCCAGTATAAAAATACTTTTAATATTAGAATAACTTCGTAAGGAAAATTCTGCAGCATAAGAAAAGTAATAGTTTAATAAACAATTAATTGCAATTAAATAATAATTATATTAAATCATAATAGTTGAATAAATTCATAACTTATTAATTATAAAAAGTGAAAATAAATTTAAATTATTGAAAATATCACTAACAGGTTAATATAAGTAAAACACTCAAGTGGTGAAATACTTAAGTTCTCACATGTACTGAGAATAATATTATTGACATTTCTAAAAACTTGTTAGAAATTAATATTTAATCATGCACAACCTACTCTTTTATCTTGACCCTATTGCTTGATCTTGCTGCTTGAAACTAGAGGAGCAACCTCGGTGGAGGAAGTAAAACAGACTCTTTTGCACTTTTTCTGCAGCAAAGCCTTCATATAAAAACCATCAGCATTTCTAAAATGTAAAAATGAGTCTCCTTGTTAAGTGATGTCTGGCACAATTGTTGGAATGGATTCTGACATGCTGGTCTGTATGTTCCATTATACAAAGGGGTTGGGGTTCGGCCACAGGTGGCTGGGAGACAAGTCCATTGCTGTAGAAGGATCCCTGCTGAGGCTGCAGAGCTGGACCTCAGCCCAGGAGCTCTGCCCTTACCAATATCTGCTCTGTCTCCTGCACCAAGTTGAGCTCTGACGAAGGAGGGGATCTGTTTCTGACCAATAGTTTCCTTACTGTGTTCTTAGGTCTCCAATACAATTGCAAAACTATAAAAGAGGAAAAACAAGGTTCAGAACAGTATGCCTTTCCTATGACCTTTATCTTTGTCCAGTTGTATTAAATTTCTTATCCAGAATTCTAATGCCAAGATTAAAATTATTTCTTCTTGAACCAGTTCACGATGATGAAGTAGAATTGTTCAGGAGATGGATTGCTCCAAGAACAGAGGATTATTAAGTACAGCTCACTTTGTTAAACTGAGTGATATGCATTGCTAAACTGAGCTTTCTCAGTGCTGGGTGGCCATTCTTAGGGTTGCGTGGTGAAGCAAGGGGATTGGAACCAAATTCCATGCGTGGATCTCATCATCATAGCAATCCTCGCCATCTGAGCTCCTAATTATGATTTATTAAAAACTTGGCATGAAGCCTAGATCTGTTAAGGAACCAGAATTCAGTGTCCCTGCTGGAATCATGACAATTCACGTGTCAGACCATGTAGCAGTTGTGGATCTCAGGGTTATGTGACAGCAGCTCTTAATCCCATCATGGCCAGCCCTGGCTTTGCCAGGTGTCGTGTCAGGGAAGGCCCACACTGACAGACAGCCCTGCTGCTGGGACATGGGACCGGCTTAGGTGCACTGCCATGGCCACCCTCCTGCTCCACAACACCACATACCAAACCCAGCTCATAGCTAAACAAGAGTCCAGCCATTTTTGGCTGAATTACGGGATCTGGGAGCAGGAAAGGAGCAGGGACATTGATCTGAAAGTGTATGTAGTAGTAACATGGAAACGCATTTTATCAGCTTTATATACTTGTGTTGTGGTGCCCAATGCTGTACACAGAGTCTAAGGTGAGGCTGCCCCAGAGCAGAGCAGAACAGGACAATCACCTCTTGCTATTCTTCCTCCCAGTAAGCTGAAGCAACATGGTAGTTTTTGGAGAACATTTTGGATTTTAGTTAACTGTAAACCAGGCTGGATGGCTTCAAGAATATTCCTCAGTCGGATACTGAGCAGCTCAACTAAAGAGTCATTGTCCCCATTAGTTATTAAATACTCTGTTACCGTATTTAAGAATTCCTTCCTTCACTCTTATAATGATATTCACCTAAATCCTCTAGAACCTATTTTGTGGACAGCACCATTAATGTGAATCTTCCAACCTGTATCAGCCTGTATCAGTTTCTCCAGTTAAACAACATGCTTTATAATTTCTGGCTGCATTATTAATATGTGCTTGGAGAGGGAAAGACTCAAAGCTTGCTGTAATATCCTTTATTAGAAAAAAAATACCGGAGTTCATTTTGGCATAGTGTCAACAGGGTGAGATGAGATGAGATCTGAAGGAGTGGTTCCTCTGGAGTCAGTCTCATCATTTTTACCACCAAGGCTGTTGGCTGATCTAAATATTAACCTACAAGGATATGGCAGCACAAGAGACTGTTCAGCTGACTGATGCAGGACTGATACCTTGCACTGAACATAGAGAGAATCATTGTGTATCTCAGGTATCTCATGGCTTTTGCCATCCTTTAACTTCAACCTTTAAAATACTGAAATAATTTTACTTGCCAGAAAATGTATGGATGGGCAAAGCTTTCTAAAGATTTCTAAATGCCTGTCCTCTTTCATGGTTATAGATTAGCTTTTCTGGAAGACTCTTCAAGACTGGGCCCTTCAGATTTATAACTTCTGTATGATCATGCACTAAGTATCCAAAAGCTGATGAAAAATCAGGTTAAATATTAGAGGTGTGTTTTTTTCCCTACCACAAGACCAGTTCTACCCTTTATGTGAAATGTGGGTGACCTCTATGCAACTGCAGAGGAATTTGACCTTCAAACTGTATTTTCTCAGCAATGACTAGTCACCTTCTTTTGTTTTTAATACAGTTATATGGAATTACCTCTTTAATTAAAAGGAAAGCTATAAACACTTGGCCTTCTGCTTAAATTTAAAGACCTTCTAGTTCCTTGGTTTGTTGCATGAAGATACTGTGTTTTCTTTCATATTGCAATGTAACTCTGTTTAATAACCTTTTCCTTCAGAGTGGAATTATTAAGCACAGTTGGAATTAGGGTTCACTCATCAGTAAACATGGATTTTGCAAATTCATTACACTTCCTTCCTTGAGACATGATTAAACTCATTGCTAATAAAAAATTGGCTACAAATTCAATATGCAGAAACTGGTTCAATTGTAATTTATAACTCACAGCTGTACAAAAAGCAACATTTAACGTCACTGTAAAAGTCTCAGGATTCCAGAAGTCAGAAACAAATAGTCTTGAGAAAGGTTAGAGGTGCCTACAAAAATGATCCCAAAACTGCACAGTACTTCTTTTATCAATAATTACCAGCCTTTTTGTAGAAAATTCATTTAACCAGACCTTTCTTTTGTTGCCCTGAGAGATTAAAATGTTGAAAATGGACAGAAGTCAAAAGATTTGCTAACAGGAATAAATTTTAAATAAATAAATAAATAAATTTTTAAAGCAGAGCAAATACAAAAATAGAAAGTGGATTGTATTGACACTACTAAAAGTGGCATTTTGGGCACTGGCTACAATATAATATTTCAATTTCTGCACAAGAAATTTAAGAAGTTTCCTGCATTCTTAAGTGCATGTTTCAATATTAATTTTCAGAGCCATTGACCTCTTTTACAAAATGCTGTCCTCTTCCTACACAATTTAGATATTTCACAATTGTATTGCAGAGCAGACAAATTTCCTGTAAATTGACAAATAATGCAGGTCTTTGGAGTCACTCAGAAAGCAGCCTTGAAGTCTGAACTTTGAGCCCCTCCGATGATTTGACATTTTATGGATGAAAATTGGCTGTGGACTTTTTCCTAATTTGTCAACGAGATGATCAAGTAAATGGTGTTAAGAGCCAGCAACCACAGAAATAGTTTATTTCACACATATAATTGTGTTTCTTTAAATATATTTGTGGGCAGAATCTTTCTTTGGGGCTTTGAAGAGGCGAAGATTAAAGCAACGCCGAGCGATCGTTGTGCTACCCGTGCGCCTTTTGCTTTTGGGCTTTGGAGCATTTTTGTACCAGAAATGTCAACACTTGAAGTCAGATGTGAATGTCTGTCCTTTTCTGACCAGGTGCTGGGTGGAGAAGAGCCTGTACCAGCGGAGACTCTCGTCCCTGCTCCGGAGGAAGCCGCCGGAGCCGGCGGCGTGACCCAGCCTCTATAATTAGATCCTGATGTAAACCATGGGGTTAAGCCGTAACTACTCAACTTTCATAAAACTGCTTTTGTCATTGCTTGATGCCTGCTGGGCTACTGAGCAAGCAGGTATTGCAGCTAATCCTAAAAATGCAGGGTTATTTTTGCACTGACCTTTCTAAACAACCTGGAAGTGGTGACACTGGGATCAAATCAGAGCTGTTGGTAGTTTGTTAGGCTCTTGTCACTCCGCATTTGCCTCCAAAACGTTTAATTAAATATTCCAAGTACTTGTTTAATGCACTTAATTTTTACAGGAGACTATTTGGAATAAGCACATAATATGTTTTGGCTTTGATGTGGAAAAAAAAGAAAGAAAGAAAAAGCAAGCAAATGTTTAGCTGTTTTGACTTTTTAAGGTTTGAAATGGCAAGGTCTTCATCAGAATGGAAAAATCACTCTTTAGTTGTCACTTAAACTTTACCCTTTAAACTTTAAATATCCCAGTGTTACTTTTTCTGATGGTGTAGTTATTTTCAAATTACTTTTGTGGGAGTTGAAATGCATGTAAGAAAAACATATATTAGTTACAGAAATAACTTAAAACTAATAGTATTCCAAAAACCCAAACATAAACCCAAGATATCCTATACTTGAAAGCAGTTTGATGATTAAACAGAACAATTTAAAAAGTAAAAAAAAAAAAGCAAAGCAATTTGGAGAGGAAGTAATTTGTATAACTAGCAAATATTTAAATAGAACAGGACTATTTCCTGCAGTGTAGGATTCTTTGCAGAGTGTTTCAAACAGTCGAACTCACAACAGGAAGTAATTTGCTGTTGAAAATAAGATCACATGAAACTCACTGCCTATAGTGATAAAAGGGAAGTACTTCACTTGGTGAGAATGGTAGCTAATGTGAGGCATCAGAGCAGTTTAGTGACACTGTGTTTTAAATTAGGTTCAAAACAGGGGTAGAGAAGACATGACAATCACATGTAACAAGCATTAAACGAACACAGGTCCCAGCTGACATCAGATGATGTGAAATGGCTGTTTGAAAACATCAGAATCTTTATCTGAGGTGCCTGGGAGTGTGAAACCAATTAGAAAAGAATGTTATAGATCTTTGCACTGTCACACACAGGGAAATAATGGATGGCAGTGAACAAAATTCTTTCTAAATTCCTGTGCAGGCCAAGGTGTAGGTATGGACCTGTAAGTAGAAAAATTAAACATCTTAAAAGCTAATTTGCATAAAGTGGCCACAGTCAGGATGATGTTTGAGGACACCTGATTATGCACTTGGAGACAGTAAACCAGGATATGTCTGATTTTGAAGTAATGTCCTTTCAGGTTGCAGTGGGGCAATTTTTTTTGAAGATTAAGGGAAAAAGTCAATTCTAAGTATTAAATAATATAGAAATATTAAAAATTTTCTGGAGCTGATGAAGTCACTGTTTCATGGGGGTTTTTTTGCTATGTTGTTATCCTTGAAGGACCTCTGAGACCTTTAAGACTGAAGCTGCTGCTTAACCCACCATCCTTATATACCTAGAAAATTTAAGGTAGAACTACTAATTTTCCAAAGGCCTGATGCCAAATTTAATGGGAATTTTTGAGTTGACTTTGATAGCCCTCGTGTGTAGTTGGAGACACATTCAGTCTGTTGAGTCTGTCTTTGTAAAGAATCATTCTTAGGAAGTATTTACTCTTTTTCATCCTCTGGTGCTGCCAGGCAGCATTCACTGGGTTTGGATGATGTACTTGGGCATTCAACAGCAGAGACAAGAATCTGGTCATCTGCTGCATCTGCACTTAATTCCCAAATGTGACAGAGTGCTGTGTTCCTGACACACGTGTCTGTGCTAATGTGCCCTTGTGGATTTATAGCAAAAAGAAATTTAGTTCTAAGCTTCAGTGTTAAATTATTATTATAATCTGAATTTTAATTAAATCTTTGCTATATAAACATGACATTTTAATGCTCTCAGTAATAAAATGGTATTTTAGTTTAAGTAAGTCACTAGAAAGATGTTATAATAGTTGAGATCAAATATATTTGCACTCATTCTAGGGGGAGAAATGATCTTGTATCTGGGCATAACACAGTGAGATGATTTGTCATTTTTTCTGTTCTGTGTCTCAGTATGCCCATAGAAATAATTTGCATTTTTAGATTAGTCACAAGTTCTTTCTCAGTGGAAGAGGTGCTGTTTCATTTTGCCAGAGTCACACAATGTCTTCCTTCCTTTCACTGAGATCAGTTGGACTTTGGTAATGGAATCAATTGCAGTTGCTTGACCCTAGATTAGTTGCTCCCTGTGTTTGTAGAGGGTGTTATGACTGGAGGGAAGTTCATCTGCTTTCTTGGGATAGACAGCTGGTACAGTGCAGCTTTGCCCTGCTGGGAGCTGTGGCTACTCTAAAAGATGAGAAGTCTGCAGTGAGAGGGGACCCCAGGCCGGGCATAAATAGTTTGTGCAGTTTAAGTTTGGCTCCTTTTGTTGCTTTGCCCAGAATCCCAAAGCAACAGGCTTGGATTCTTCTACTGAAATCAGCTCAAAGTACACATGATGTAATTATTTCATTCCCAAGGTCCTGCTCAGTTGGGACTCTCATTAAGGTGAAGATTACCAGTAGAGTGAAACTAGTTGAGGTTTTATTTCCCGCAACACTTGTTAATTTTGCACTTTCTACTCAAAATCATCATTGTCCAAATACTTTCCTCTAATCACAACATGCCATGTTGACACAGGTACTTACTTAGTAAGCATGCCATACCTCAGCTTTTATGCATATTCATGGAAATGCAGAAGAAAACATAACATAGAAGTTGATTCAGACTCAATGGAAGCACGTAATGGAATCACTGATAACTTAAATGTGTATTACACAATTATGTATTCAGCCTTTAAAGGGCAAAAATCAGTTACCAAAGCAACGGATATATTGTGTGTCACTAATGCTATTTTTAAGATAAAGGACATTGGTAAGGGACACATATCAGTGTCTCTCAGGGACATGTACACACTTTGCAAAGGGGAAAAACACCAGAACTATTGTAGTCACTGAACTTGTGAAAAAAAAAGTTCAGACCCATTTGCGAGTTATTTCCTTATAACTGAGTTTTATCACCATTTTTACAGCATTGTAAAGTCTTCTGACAAGACATTTAAGTAATATTCTGGAGAAAAAAAACTAAAGGGAAATAACAACAGGCAACAGCAAGTGCTCAGTGAAATATGTTTGCACTCAAGGTAAGGCTGGTAGATCAAACAGCATTTGCAATCCAAAGTGTGCAGCCAAACACGTATTTATACCAGTTCAGGAGACTCTACATAAATACAAGCTATGGATGATATTTCTCTTCTTTTCTTTTCTGTTCAGCCAGTAGAATACTGCCCTATCCTTGCTCTGAGAGCTGGGAACATAATGTGCTCTGTATTCCTTGCCACAGAGCAAGTGCTTGGGACTGGAGATGTTTGCATATCACTGTTATGGGCCGAACAACTGTGATTCTGTGTCAGAGTGGAAAATAATAGCACATGATGTAAGCACCAGTAAATCATTTTTGTCCTAAGTGGACTCATAACGAACTTAACTGACTTTTGAAATGCCTGTTTCTACTTTTTGTTCTGGCAGTCCAAAGGGCATAGAAGGATATTGAAGAAGACCTGGGTTTTATTCACCATATTTCAAATTTTTCTGTTAACATCCTGTTCATGAATAGACTGACATTTCCTTACACTTCAGAATTGTTTACAAAATAATTGTTTCCAGAAAAATCCTGATCCCTGGCTCACTATAGCCAATGCAGTGTGAGTGTCTAATGCTGATCAAAGTTCCTCAGATGAGATAAGTGAAGTGATACTATGCTGAATATTATGGCTTGCTTCAAGTGCTTTTTGTGAACCTGTTTGGTTATGAATATGAATATAGCTTTCTGTCAGTATTAGACAAAGGTATGTATTCAGAATCCTGACAAAACTTATTTTGAAGAATTCCTGCTACTTGATCCCTGCAATACCCTGTGTCTTTAACCAGCCAAGATATACCAATAGTGAAACTGAAATTAGTGGATATAGTCTGATGGTGTGTGTGAAAATTAAGATGTTCTGTAGCAATTATTTTTCTTATGGGGAAAAAAGGGAGTTACAAACAATTTGCCCAAAGTCAGTCCTGCTTCCTACTTGCAGAAGGTGCTGATGACTTGTTTGAATGGCCAGATCATTCCAACTCTGGGTAACTCAAATTGTTACCCATGTGATTCTGTAGCTGAAGAGCAGGGCCCCAAAATGAGCACCCAAGAAATGCCGAAGTGATGCAACATAGGGACCCTCCCAAGGAATTTTTCTTTATTTTATTGTAAAGGAGCATTTGCCCAGCTCTGGGTCAGGTTTTCAGAACTGTGTAAATAAGACAACTTGCAATGAAGGAAGTGCAGATGGGTTTTCCTTCAACTCATGGTGATCTACTCTGTTCACTTAGAAAAAGTTGATTTATGTGCTATTATTAATCCATCCAGTAAGTTCTTCAGTCATTTTTAGTTGCTGGCTGAATGAGGCTTCAAATCACCTGCTGTCCAATTTGATGAATAGGAGCAACGTCTGATCCATGGCTGATCCAATGTTAGTCACTTCTCTGCTCAGGTTGGTGTCACTTTCTCAGGGGTAGTTGTCTATGGATGGCTATTTTGGGAGAAGCACAATCCATGGATCAGTACATGTATCCTTTTTGTGGCTCAGCTCTGCAAAATCCTGGAGAAGAGCTGTTGTCTCTGGTATCAGGGTCGTAGTGCGCAGCAGGCAAGTAATCCAAGCTCAGGCAGAACTCTCCATTTTCCCTATAAATTGGATAAATCCTGTTGGTCTCTGATAGAAAGTAAGTCTGAAACATTTCAAGATACTTCATTGCATTTAATATGCCTCTGCAATACTGGAAATGGATAATCTGGATTAGGAATTCGAGAGTGTAACATTTTCACCAAACAGAGGAAGATGGAAGAAGGATGTGTGAAAAGATGCTTCTCTTTTAATTTGTCTTTATTCCCTAATTGTGGATACGAAGGGCTTTTCCTGGCTCCCTCTGCTGGTTATGAAGCTGGTTTAGCTTTTTTTTTTTTTTTTTCCCCTGCCCCCGCCCCGCCAAGACAGTATTATTTTTGCTGATTAAAATAAAATAGCTTTGTGTCTATCTCAGCCTCCAACCCTCCATCCTGCTCTACACATTCTCCTCTGCTTAAATACATAATTCTTTTTATGACTAATTCTTCTTCTCCCTTGTAATATTGCTTTGTGATTCATATTAAAAACGAATTGATCCTTTTAAAAGGAATCAGTTATGCCAAGTACATAAACAAAGGAGAAAAAAAAGGAGAAAAACCTGTGAAGTTCCTAAAATATTAAGCAGTAGTTTCCAGTATGAACAGAATTTTTGTTAGCACTGAATTTAAATAATGAAAGAAAATAATAAAAGCAGCAGCTCCAACCATGAAATGTTTTTATTATGCTTTATGCAGTGCTCTTTTCTAGTCACCTGAGGTTTGAAATGCTGCACCTGCTCTACTACTTAAGCAACAGTAGAGTTTTGGCCTGACAGAATTTCCATCTCGAGAACATATGAGTATAAACTGATGAAACCTGACAGTTCTCCTGTTGAGCAGGTAGTAACTACCATTGCAGATGTGTCCCAGAGCATCCCCAATTCACAGAGGGGGACGTTCAGATTAAGCAAAATATCAAATCTGAGCAAAAAGCAACCCTTTTAAAGACATTCAATTTAACTGTGAATTCCACCACCTCGATGTAGTTTTCTACTCCATCTGTGGCTGATCATGGTTATTAGTGTCTGTCTGGTGCTTAGCACACCAGTCATGAGGTATGTGCTTGGGTTTGGTATCTGCACAACCAAAACAACAGACTCTTTTCAAAGCTCTGTTGAAGGAGCAGCAACAGTGGCTGATCTTGCTCCCAGGCATGGAAAAATCAAGAGCACTGAGGCCACTGCAGCAGGAACTGCATTAGCAGAGCAGGACAGCATAGCTGAATGCACCAACCCTCTGCTCCAACCTGGAGTTGGGTTCCAGGAAAATGAATCTTTCATTTATTTTAAACCCTTCTCTTCTGAGGGTCTCCACTTCCATCCAGAGAGTCAGGCTGGGTCTCTGTCTTTTCTGGACTCAGTTGTGAATCCTTTGTGTGGGAAACAAGCTCCTGAGCTTAAGTTTTTTTCCTGTGTACCATTTTTAATGCTCCTTGGTGACTGAGTCCAAATCCTGTGGGAATTCCTAAACCACTTTGAGGGTTTTGAAAATGTTTCCCTGTACCTGTGAGGCTCCCTGTGTTCCCAGAGTTAATGGGCAAATCTGTTAGCAGTAGGCAGAAAATTCTATTAAGATTCTTGTATTACTCTTACAGCTATAATATATGGATGCTGCAGGATCTTCAATGTTTCTAGCCTTACAGTTTCCTGCTGAGACGATATTATTGCTTGGGTTAAAAGCTAAGTGGCTTTGTATATGTACACACTCCAGTCAAATATATGATTGCTAATAATCCGTGTAGCATGAATGGAAGAGCATTTCAGATGTGGTAATGCAGAACATCACTTCAGTGAGCAACTCACGTTTTGTTTGGGTGAGTGGCTGCAATCTGGGCTGAAGATTCCACTTTTGTCTTAAATTTGGGCTGTCATTCTCCCAGCACTTTTTTTTTTTTCCTCATTAAAAAGGGAATATAAACCTTAAAAGGATCTCTTGATAACTTTATATGAGACACTTTTATAGATATAAAATTGATTTTTTTGTTAAGCGAAATTTTTAATGCAGTAAAATAACAGCAATAAAAATTAGAAAAACACAAAAATTTGATGAAATGAGAGGTCTATTTTGTATTTTTTTGACAAAAATGTACATTTTTAGTGATGGGGGTAGAGAGGGAAAAAACAGCAATTCTAACATGTTTCAATGTCTTTTTCTCTGATTTTGGCTGTTGGTCTTTTTTATGAGTGGTGTCCAGGCATAAAGTCTGAGATCCTGACCTGATCCGGCAGCCCCTGGTTAGAGAGCTGGAGCAGTGTCAGCTGTGGACCACAGCCCGAATTCACTCAGGACAGTCTTAGAAAAGTCCACAGCAATGTTGAGACAGACTTTGCTTTCTAAAAAAAGAACTTGATTTCTAGCTTTTCAACCAAGAGAAGAGTGCCATCAGACTCTAATAATTACTTTCTTTACTAATTGACTGTAAACTTCCCTTATTTGACCTTTCTCAAGAACAGATCATGTAGTAGAGGAGGTGAGTTTATACAATAAGGTCTCCTAAGGTCTCCTAAGTGTAGAATAAATATCCCAAATTCACTGCTGCTGGCACACAAGGAATGATTTTAACACCTCATTTGGAATTTGATAATAATCCATATATATCATGCTATAAATCAGTCTTAAATGATCAGAACAAAGTTCAACCAGTGAAGTTACGTAGCTGAGTTGTTATGCTGTACAGATGCCCCTGGTTTGGTCAGATGTCCACCACCTCACCTGGTTGTCTTTCTGTCAGGCATTTGCTGCAATGACTTTTGCTGGAAGAGCTCTTGTTTCCAGAGCCCTGAGTAAGAAGATCCTTTCTGCTTAGGTAATGACAAGCTGCAGCTTGATGACAATTTACATATAGGCCATTCACACCAGTCTGTTTAGATCAAGCATCACAAATGGTGTGACTTTCAGACAATATATTTCCTGCAAAGGTGAATAAAGGGGGATTTAAAGTGTTCATATTTCAGAGAGTGTTTCTAGTGCATCTTTCCCCTGGCTCTGCTTACAGTCTTTCAAACTCTTATCATTCCATTTTCTGTTCAAATCGTCGTAAGGAGCACAGCCTGTCACTTGGTTGAAGATTTGTGTCTAATTCCTGCATTTTTTGAAGTCCTTATCATATTAAGAGCGTTTCTGATGGAAACAAGATGGCTGATAGGGATTGGAGGTAAGGATAGGCCATCTCTTAGAAAAGTGACTTCACCCATGTGCATGCGTGTGATTTTGCCTTGTTATTAATTTTCACTCAGAAGCAGAATCTGAAATATTAAATACAGTTCCTCCAGCTGCTGGGCTTTTTCTGCTTTTCATGGGTTTTGTGTGTGATAGAACTGTCTTTTCACCAAGGCTTCTCATGTGACAGATGATATCTATGTATTACCCTGCTGTTTAATGTGAAGCAAATGGGATGGCTTATCTAATGTGACAGGTACAGTCGTCTGTTGTCAAAGCTGTGACAGTACTGACCAGGATTATCAGGATGAGCGGTCATCTTGATGTTGCAGCATGGAAGGTGTGGGCCTCATGGATAAACTGCAGCAGCACAATGAGATATAAGGCCACTGGAGTGGAAAAGATGAGGCAGAGTAGATGCTAATGTCATATATAAAGACATCAGGGACTGACAAGTGAAATTAGGATAAAGGTTTTGAGGGCATGGGTAAGTAGTGGAGGATGTATGCAATACATACCTCTTGGAAAATCTGGTAGACATTGTTTGCAATAAAATAGGGTGCAAGTTCATTTTTCTGCAGTTAGGCAGATGTCTGTACAGACTGCTGCTCTGCATTATCTGGGGCTCAGTGGAGGATTCTCCCAGTGCTCAGGCTAATAAGGTGCAGAGGCAAGTGACTGAGCAGTAAGGCCAACAGTATGAGATATTTTCACTAAATGTAATTGCAAGCAAATAAACCAAACACGTACATAGTTTAAAAGTTGGTTTATTGTGTGGCTGCAGTGAGTTCACGCCTGTCCAACTTGAAATGAGAGTGACATTACAGTAGCTCTGATAGAAAATAAAATTTAGTTGTTACAGCTGTGATTTTCACAGTGGCCTTCAAATGCCACATTTATGGACATTCATTAGGGAATGACTTTTTCAAGAGAAAATCATCTGTGATCCGTGTTTCAACAATAGAAATTGGCAGAAAGATGGAGCTGAGTGTGCTGCCAGACCTACTGCTCCACAGCAGAATACACTCCAGAGCCTGTGCATGACAACCCAGCAGGATGCAAAGTTTGATCAGTTGTTTCACAGTGTTTCCTTGAATTTGCACCTTCCAAACCCATACAGATATATAAACTACAAAGCTTTCATATACAGGAAAACTTGCAAAGTTCTGCAGAAAGACTTCCAGTGTTCAACCCATCGCCTTCCTGTCATGAGCCTTAAGTCAGTCCAATGATCCTGACAGTTCGTCTCTTTTTCCAGTGGGTGGGATTGGCAGCACTGCTGTAATGGTGGGGTTGGAAGAGTAGTTTTTAGTTTCTTTCCAAAGAGCCTCTCTGTATCAGAGTGTAGAGGCTTCCATGGTTTGTAAAAATGGAAAGAGCATGTTGGATGTTGAGAGAATAGGTGTTTCAGCCTAACCTTCCCGACTTCAGAAGAATTTGCCTACATCACATCCCACCTGGCTTTTCTTAGGAAATGAAGACCTTATGAATAGCCTCAGTGGTTGTGTCCTAGTGCTTCTCTCTCATTCTGAATCGTCCAGCCTTGTCTTTAGTAGCTACTGTTTCTGTGTAGGGAAGGTACTGGGCAGTAGGAAGCTGTGGGTTACAGTCAGTACCAGTTTGCTGTTCTGTTAGTTAGTTAATTTTCCAATAAAAACAGTGTGATTATTAACCACGACTTCCTTATACCTTAGTGACCAGGATGATGTCAATGTGATGTGATTGTACACAGGAGCATCTGTGGAGTCTGAGAAGGAGAGATGAGAGGTCTCGCTACTATTTTTGGCACTGATGCTTGCTATTTCTTCCATTTGCAGACCCTCTGTGCCATTTTCTGATGACAAAACTGATCCCTGAGGGCACAAGTGATATTAATGAGATGTAAATGACAGATGAGGTGACAGATGACAATGTCATCAACCAAAAAAATAAAGAACAGTATCATGAATAAGCACAAACCAGTCACTGAACAGAAATGAATTGTATATAGTATTGTTGTACAGGTTATTTTTTTTTAAAGGTAATACATTGGAAAAAGAGATAATCAGAGCATGAAATATTAGCATGAAATGACTCTGACTATTATAGCTCTTAGCAAATATTTTTGAGGGTATGTATTGTAGGGGATTGTGGAAGAGATGATTCATTTATTTATTTAAGAGTGACAGTGACAGAAGATGTGACAATGTAAAGCAGGTATTATGCTCTTGCTGTTTATGAAAGAAAGGTTTGATGTTTTCATGGGTCACACATGAATAAAGGAGGAGAATGAAAGCTGGTATTTAGCAAAGGTCATGAAAGCTTTAATCTGGAAGCCTATGACATATGTCTTAACATGTTAAATAATCTTCAAGACTGGTAGAAGATGAGATTTTCATGAGGACTCTTTCTTGATGTTTATGGACTTATTCATACCTGTCCAGGCACTGACAATCCACCTAATTTTTTAATCACTAAAACATGTAAAAGCTGCTGTCCAACACACGAGTGCCTTTAGGAGACCAGACTTGAAGAATAGGCTGAGCTTATGAGTATTGCCACATGGACAATTCATTTCCTCCCTCATTCTGGCCTATATATTCCACACATTTTGTCAAAGTGTGTTTTGGTGATTTTTTTTTTCAGCTGATACCCCATTTGGTTTCTACAGATTTCTGGATTGCTTCTGCCTGGCTGGAGCTGTTGCCAACCCTCCCTCCTGCCCTTGCCATGGAGCTGTTGTCTGCGGAGACACAGCTGCAAAAAGTGAACAGAAATTTACCTCAGCCCCACATTTATTTAAAATGTGCTGTTCTCCCTCCCTAGGGCACGAGAATCACTTCTCCAGAGTTACATGGAGTAGATGTTTCCAGCTTGGCAGAACCTCTGCCAGAACAGCTCCACGGCTGCACTGTGGAAGTGGGTGGATGGCTGAGCTGCGTAGAGCAAAGGTAGTGGTTATTCATGTGTGTCTGTTCCCACCCGCATAAGCTGCCCTTAATTAGCTGCTGCCAGTGAGATCAATGTATGGTGGGACTGCCATTCACCAGAGATCATTGATAGCTCCCAGTGGCTGCAATGGGATTCCTGCTTCCTTCCCATTAAAAAAAAAAAAAAAATCTACTCAATACTTAAAACTAGAGAGCAAAGAGAAATTGATAAAAATGATGACAATTGGAAAAGGAATTATTTTTTCCTTCTCTGTCTTTTCCACCTCTTGGTCCTTTTCCTCTCATCTTGACTTTGAAGGAGAGCACTTCCAGTGAGATACAGTTACTGGTCTCGGCTGTACATGACAGAATAATAAGCTGTTGTTATTAACAGGAGTAGCATCAAGCTTATAACATGATCTTGTATCAATTAGACAATGTATGGGATTATTGTTATGTTGTGCACATGCACTCTCTTAATTATTTTCTTAATTAATAATGTCTGTCTTCAGAGCCTCACTGATGCTTTTGTAATAGCTCCCTAAATTTAGATGCTTAGCACTCTTTACTGAATTCCTCTTCACCTGAAACTTCAGTGTGGTGAAACCTAAAATGTAGATTTTTTTTTAATAAATATATTTTTTGTTGTGTATGATACACAATAATTTTACATTGTAAAAATAACTCACAAAGTTAAAAATGGGGAAATATTGATACACTATCATGTAGGCTTATGACTCAGTCAGATTTACTACGGGCTAGTGAAGTTTGGACACCATTTGTGGCTTAGTACAATGAAAAAACTCCCTTTTACTGGATTTAGCTGAGGAGCTGCAGTCCTGTTATTTCTCCAGGAATGCTATCAGCTGGATCCCCCTCCTATTCACTCAGCTGGCTTGAATCAGCTGGATCAACTTCTTTTGGTGTAAGTGGGAGTTAGAGTGGGTTGGAATTGCATAAATTGCTACATGTGGATGACAGTGGAGGATAGAAATTGAATTATTTTTGTACTTTTTTTCTACAAAAACTAAATAAAAATATTAAAAAATTCAAATATTTTAGTGTCAGGAAAAACACAAGCCATGCCTCATTAAGTCTTGGTCTGGTGCTTGTCAGGATTCATTGTTCTTATTTGGCAGTTGGAATGAAAACTGTATTGTTTTCACTCACAGGTCAATCTGATTGGAAGACCAAAAACTTTTAAAGGCTTGTTTCTGATGTGAATACTTAAATTAAAAATTCATAGTTCACTTTCCTCAGCTACAGTGCCACATTCCTTTAAAATTCAGTGTTCCAGTGAGCAATCTTCATTTGATACAATATTCATGGATGGTAATCACAGAAGATTGCAATGCAGTCAGAGCAGATTTGTTTGGAAGTTCAGTGGCATTTGTTTGGGAGCCTTTGCTGAGTGTTCCTCACCCTGCCATGCTCTGGTAAATTCCCTGTTCTGCTCTTCTTTGGCATGTGGAGTTTCTCTTGGGCTGCTCACTCTGCACTAACTTGTTACTCAGCATCCTGAGAATCAGTCCTTCCCTGGATAGCTGGAGTAGCTTGGCTTTTCTTGTATTGCCAGCAATAAAACCTGTTTGCTTTGGTTTGATAGCACAGCGTTGCACTGCTAATCTGGCTGCTGATCCAGTCCATCCATCTGTCACTCCGTGGATAGCAAAGTTCCTTGATTTAGTTGTCATGGGTTGGATTAATTCAATGGGCTTTGGCATTAGTACTGGATTCAGGTGCAACTATTTATCTAACTTGTATGCTCTGGAAATCTCTTCTGGCACAAATGGGAAGAGAGGAATACAGCGAAATACTGTGCTTTTTTCAAACATCCCTTGATCTTGTGATTTGACAAAATTCGTTTTGAGAGAGTTTTGTTGCAAGCCTACAGAATGAAATTGGCAATTCATCCTCAGCTCCCTTAGGGTGATATCTTCAGTGATTTATGTAAAAGTCTGCATAGCTGAATATGTGTGGAGATTATTTTTGACATTCCCGGCTTGGATAAATGATGCATTTTGAATGGCTGGATACACTGGTTCTCAGGTGGCACTGATGTTTCCTATGTAAAGAATAATAGTAGTTAATATGTGTTTTCACAGTTAATTATTTTAATTGTATTTCAATTTACTTTTCTAATCAGAAGTATCATTTTCTTGC
Organism: Serilophus lunatus; assembly: GCA_013399895.1. Taxonomy (NCBI): domain Eukaryota; kingdom Metazoa; phylum Chordata; class Aves; order Passeriformes; family Eurylaimidae; genus Serilophus; species Serilophus lunatus. The sequence continues at coordinate 596,140 of VXBA01002171.1, read as the reverse complement.
TACTTGAATTTAAGTGATTGTAAAGAGTTTCAATTATAAGTGTTGAAAGAACTGAGTAAGGCTGAAATAAATGAATTAAATGGAAAGATTTATTTTGTTCTTCCTTTTGTTCTATAGGAACTCACCTGCCTCAAGTGCTGGAATTGCAGAGAGATTCGGTTGGGAGATCCTGGCAGGACATTCAGGTACAGACCTGATAAGAATCTAGAAATCACTATGTGGTTGCCTAGAGCTTCCTAAAGCAAGGCTGAACTCAAGGTCATTTTTGTCTAGATATGCTTTCTTCTCTAAAACAATGAATAGACATATTTATTTGAAGCCAGTGTTTACCCATAGTCTAGTTCTATTTTTTAAAATTATTTGTTCCTTTGCAATTTCCTTTTGAAGTATGTGGCATGGAACTCTCACCTTGACCACCATAGGTGATTCAACATTTCAAAGGATTCAGTGGTTTCACTGATACTACTACATGTGCTACACCGAGGCATCTAGAAACATTCACTACTCTGCCTGTTTTCTTCTGAATTTATCTTAGAGCCTTTTTTTGCTGCCTTGCTCACTAAGTCAGACCTGCCCTGATTCCTCAGAGGCTCCTGTGCCCTCAATCAGCTTAATTTCTTGATCCCATTCACTTAGTGGAATTTTCAATAATGTCTTTGGATTTGGGCTCCAGTACCATGTTCCCTCTGACACTTCTCCTTACTTTTCTTCTCACCACTGTGTCAGGAGCAGGATCTTGCAGCTGAGGAACAGCCAACCCCACCTCCTGTGCCAGTGTGCATCCAAGACAGCTTTTGGTTTTCTTTGACACTCCTCTACTATCCCACCCCTTCACTGTGCTTCCCTCATCATGGAAATGTCTGACTGGATTGAATATAAAAATGTACTCCAGGAGCTCTGCTCTCATGGAAGAAAATAGCTGTGGTGGGACTATGAATAAAAAAGGCTTTGAGTTGAATGGCGTGGCTGCTTTTAGGAAAAAGAAGCATTACAGAGCAGTACAATTTGGGTGAAGTATAAATGAGTCATTTAAAGCCATTCCTTGTTGATTTTTTTTTTCCCCTTTGTGAATCAAATGTGTTTCTGAGCTGAGAGAATAAATGTGACATAAATCTGGAAAGGAGACTCCGGATCCCTGTGGCATTGCCTGGTTTCTTTAGTGTGGCAGACTGTTCTGGTATGGAGTTCTTGGTTTGCCTACACACTTGAAACTGAACCAAGTGACTTTCCTGTTTTCTTAACACATGATCAGCAAACATAACTCTTGTTACACTATATACCTAATTCCCATAATATTGTCAGTTGTGCCCTGACATAATGTGTAAAGACACAGGAACATTTCCTCAGTAGATGTAAGCGGGTGAGGATGAGAGGTATTCTGACAGCCTGACATTCCAGAGCTCTTTTCTCCACCCTGGAAACAGGAGAAGCTGCACTTATACGAGTGTGTGTAGCTTCTAGGAAGGGCAGTATTCCAGAGAACATGCTGAAACAGAAAATGTATGGACTAAACAGAGAGATTTTCAAGGAAATGCTTCTGATGGAGTTGTGTAATACCTGTTACTAGGAAAAAAGTCATAATGTTTTTTGTTCTTCCTCTTCAGTTGGGATAGTTTTAGCTTTCCAGTATCAACTGCACTGACCAGATAGTAATGGCTCAGCATTATTTTGCCTGTCAGGGGAGGGGAGTGCAGGACACAAGCAGCATTTCCTAGATGGACTAAAACAGTTTACACAGATAATAAGGTAAGAACAGTTGCTGGAGTCTCCAGCCAGGGCTGTGCTGCTCTGCACAAATAACCAGGTAAAAGCTAAATGTGCTCTTTCACATAAGACTCCAGGGACAGAACTGAAGTAAGAAAGCAGACTATTCTCTCATTTTCCCCCTTGAACCAAACTATCTTTTCATGTCAACAGTGGCTGCAGAAATTAATGTCTGAAAAATAGGTGCTTTCCATACTTGTGTCTTTAAAACTGTTTGTGAAATAAGTGAGTTTGAGTCCTAGTAGGAAAACACACTCTTAATCTTAAAAAGGGAATAGTTAAGGCTCATTCTGTTCCTGGAAGATCTGAGGGGATTATTTCCCTGTGGGATCCTGGTTGGCAGACAGGCTGCAGCAGTGCCTTTCAGCTGTGTTGGGAAGTGTGTATGTGCTGGTTGGGCAGCTTGGTTGGGATATGTTGGCTTTTTGTGAGTGTACAAAGTCCTAAACCACTTGCCATAATTGGTTTGTTTAAGTAGCGTCTACAGTCAATAAATCTATTACACCATAGTGATTATTTACTGATATTTTAAAAATACTAGGATCCTCTATTTCCTTGCTTAGAAATTTTAAGAAGGCACAATGTGCATTTCTGACACTCTTGATCTTTTAGAAATTTTTTAATTTTTTTTTTCTGATTTTCTAGAGAAGGCTAATTACAATGAGTGATATCTGGTGATAATGGAAATAGTGTGTTGTTCAAGACAAGTTAAAACAGGGAAAGGCAAATGATAGCAGTGAGTCAGCCTTTCAGAGCAGATAACTAGTACAGACCTTTACTATGGGTGACACAATCACAATACACTCGACTAGAAAAGTTCTGTACCAGAGGCCTTTTCTAAAGATGTCAGAGAGATAAAAATAATAAATGTAGTAGCCATATACACTGAGAAGGATCAAGGGAAGATTTAGGAAAAACTAAAGAGCTGCAAATCTAATTTCAGATTGAGGAAAGTGTTGAGCCCATAAATAAATGATAGCTATGGAACATTTAGAACTGTAGAATTAATTATAGTCTTAATAGAAGGCTGAGAGCAAGAGCCTGCTGTGAAGGCATTACAGGGCTGATTAAGGCCAGTCTTGGAAATAGAACACTTAACAAAATAATTTTTTTTGGTAATAACATGTGAAAATCCTGGTGAAGAAACCAAGCATGGAGTTTTGCAACCACCCATACAAAGGAAATGTGTATGCCAAGGGCACACCTGAGTTTTACTTTCTGTGTGAAGAACAGCAAATCACACCAGTTTTATATACAACTATCTTAAAAAAGAGGTCTATTTCTATGGAAATCTTAAGTTCAGACTTGTTTTTCTGACATTTTTTCATATTTTTACACTGTCTCCTTTAGTCAAAATTGTTGGTCATTATGAGACTTCTGTGGATTTATGGCCTGTATGAACAAACTGCATTTGGAATATAACACCAAATTGTTGGGGAATAAATTTAAAACCTGCTCTGTTTCAACCTGTGTGAAATAAGGAGTCATAATTTTTTTGTATTAATTATTTTCTATGAGCAGAAGAACTGTTAAAATAGAAATTACACTAGGCTTTGTGAGCTAGATAACAGGGACTGTTTTTCCAAAGTGTGGATTCAATTATGGGCTGAAGTATGAAGTGTGATGTTACAAATCTAATTGATAGGCAATTTGTTGAGGATACAGTACTCATAGATTTGCTGAGTTCTTTCATCCTGCAAGTACAATATGTTCTTGTGTAATTTTACTCAAGCGATCAATTTAAATTATAAGATTAGAAATAAATAGACATCTGTGGGCAGTATTGATGTGTCATAGTCCCAAACCTGACATCCAGGATGGGATGGTGGTAATGATGGTTGGCATAATTATGATTCAGTTCTCCTTGTTTATTTGTGAGAGGTTCAATGATCACAGTCTGGCTGGAGTCCGGGGCAGTGGGTGAAGCAAGGAGAGATGTGGACAGAACCATTGGTGAATTTAAAAATAGATTCAGGATTTAGTTGAGGTTACTCAATACGGTGTTAAGGCTGATGTAACTCAGCTGCCTTCAGCCAGGCATCATAAACATCCTGTGTTCATCTGAAACCATTGTTGTGGTGCTGTGGCTACAGAAAATGCTGTAGATTTTGTCTCTGCACATAGTTGGAACTGTGCCATAGTGCTTTTTCCTTTCATTTTGTTTGAGAGCTTAGAATCTCCATGTCAGGAATGTTACACTATGTGGACAGCAGTTGCTGAGACTAGGTTCTGTTGCTCACAGCAAAGGCTGAAAATTAGTATAAAACCTTTCCACTTCTAATTTCAGGAGAGCACTCTGAGATAGAGTTGCACACGCTGCCCTGCTCTGCGAGTTTCCCATTTTCTCAGCTAACATCTGTAAATAACTTTCAGCTTGTCCCTATTGATTCCCCAGCTGCTCTATCTCCCTTGTTGCTCATGTCAGAGACAGATGAGTCTCGAGGGGAGCTCAGGAAGGCTGGAACAGAACGGCTGCAAATGCCCACAGAGAGGGCAGGATGTTCCAGTTGGTCACCAGGAGGATCCTTCTGGTGCCCAGAGAGTCTGGAAGTTCATTGAGGGTCATACAGGTTTTCTAAATATCCATCCTGAAATTTACACACAAACAGAGCCAAAACTAAGGGTCTAGTTTGTGTTTAATGGTAAATTGTTTTCCTCTTCTTTCTTTTATTGTGTTTCCTCTCTGGGTTTTATCTTCCACTCATTGAATTCAATAGCAAAACTCAAGTTGGCTTAAGTGGGACAGGATCAGTTCCCATGCCAGAAGAAATTATTATAATAGGGTAATGATAATCTGGCATCTGGTGTTTTATGTAATGAGAGCTTGGTATGTTCAGGATTACATTTACCTATGAGTTCTGTCTGAGGTTATGAAGCTAATATCTGATAACATTTTCCTCTGTGGATGTGTGGTCATTCCTATTTCTGAGCAGTGGACAGTGCAATAACTCTTTGTGAAATAAACATGACTCCCAGGTTTCTCCTCAGCTACTTGGAAGGTGGTAATTTCCCTGTAAACTGTATAACAAGACTGTATGTAAGACTTGGTCTTCAGTACCACAAATGCCTGCTAGGTAGGAATACAAATAATCTCTGAGAAAGGGAGCAGACACGGATGTTTTTAGCTAAAGGACTAGCTGAAAAAAGGAAAATGCTTGCCTAGAAAAGACAGCAAAGAAAGGGAGGGTTTGTGATTCAAGGAAAGAGGAGAGTCCTGTGCTTCAGAAAGGCCAATGGAAAAGCAATGCTGGAGCCCCCTAAGGCCAAGCAGAGCTCAGCTGTACCTACCAGCACTGGCAGGTCCACAAGCATTAGGTGCAGTGACAGCTGCTGCACAGCTGAAGGATCCATGGACAGCCAATCCAGCACATCCCAGCTGGTGGGACACATTTGCACACAGACCCGGGAACGTGTGGGCAGCGAAGTTGATGCAGCGGTTTCTCTGCACATGTGATTCAGCATTCTTGTGAAATGGCCACTTGTTCAGGATGTCTAGACATGCAGCATTTGGGCAAATCTGTTCAGTCACTGCTCAGAGCAGCAGAGAGAGAGAGAATTCCTGTTGTAAGCAACAGACTGGGAGAGCTGGCAGGTCTGCTGAACGTGCCTGGGTCCGCTGCAGTTGGGACCCAAACACAGCTGTGTGTGAGCTCTACCAGGAAGATACAACAATTGAGTTACTCTCAGAGTTTTCAGCCTGCATAGAATAACAAGCTCAGGTTCACAAAGCCTGGTCGTCTTAGGGAGGGAAGAAGAAAAGATGTTTGGATGAGGGTCAAACAGAATAATACACTATTTATTCTTAGAGGTTTACATTCAGTCCCTACCTTCTCTCTCAAATTTGTCTATTCATCACTTCCAGCCTGCCTATTTCAGCTTTGCTCTTTCTTATTCCTTTCTTTATGGTTTTCCCTTCCTTTGTGTATATGTAGACTCCAGCTTCTCCTTTATGCTCCTTTCCTATGGGGAAGTATTTCTGCAAGCTGCATTCCTTATTTAACAGGACTCTTTTTCCTTGTGACACTAGAAAGGTGAGTCCCAGTGCAATTAGGGATACACATGTCAACAACTGGCTCTCATGAAAACTGCAGAGCTAAAAGTTTGCTGCATCTGTGTTTGTTTTATTTTAAGCAGTTTAGTGTCTTGTACGAGTTCCTGTGAAAAGTCAGGGTGTCAATCCTTGTCTTTGAGTTTCTTGGACACCTGGAGTTGTTTGTGAGGCGCAATTCTGTAGCTGAAGTTCCTTGGTGAATGAATAATATACAACTTATGAAAGGTGAAGCAACATGGATAGTAACTAAAAATAACAGCACAGAGCAGTTTTCTTGGCCTCCATCCAGTACAGAGAGAATGGGAATTCCTTCATTGGCTTCAGTGAGATTTTCATCAAGTCTATTGAGAATACTGTACCAAACACCCTCTTCAGACAGCAAGCTTGAAGTAATAATCATCAGGAAGAAATACTGGGCTGAAGCCAAAGTCCAACAGATGGAGCTGCCATGGGAGGCTCTAAGGTTGTTCAGGTACCACGCAGCTGAAAAAGGGACCTGGTGGTGGTTACAAGAGACACGACCTGTTTACCTGGGCTGGGTGCATTTCACAGAGCACTTGTGGGCCTGCAGCATTTCCTCAAAAATGTCTGGGTGTGATGAGTTCTCCAAATGTGACTTACAGTGGAAGATGCTTTAGGTGTCATAGCACTGCCAGTGACGTTGGAAAGCTGCCCTTGTTTTCTAACTTTAATGTTCGCATCTGTTAATGGAGACAAAACAAAAAATCTGAGTCATTAGCAATTATTTTCCAAAGCATTTGCAAGATGCTAAATGTCTTGAGATGTTTGTAGAAGCAGAAGCAAATACTGAATGAAATATAATGAAAATGAAACATTTCCTTGCTCATTCAAGATTAATGATGTCAGAGTTAATCACTGCCATACAAATACCCAAATAAATAAAATAGATTAGGCAAGTATTATCTGAGTGTTTGCCTGGCTATCTGGCTTTCTCAGAATCATTAATTATTGACTTTTCAAAACTTGTTTCTAATTGACTTTAAATTCACAGTGTCAAAGAATGTCTAGAATTTTTTGAATCACTTATCAAGTTTCTTTCCACCAAATGCATATGTAACACAGAATAATCACCCTCAGATCTGACATGCAAGAAATAGAAGTAAAAATTGAGAAACTCTGATTAGACCAATTACTTTAGAAACACTCCCTCTAAATTATTCCAAGATCTTTTTTTTTTAATAAGAAAAAGTCAGAGTTTAGTGCAGCATCTGTTCTCTAACCTCTTCTACAAGTTAGAGAACAGCACCATCAATGAATAAAATATTTAGCCTGAAAAAGGGGTTGTTTTGTTGTTTTTTTTTTTTGTTTGGTTGTTTTTGTTTTTTTTTTTTAAAAAAAAGAAATAGCCAGTGTTAACTGTAATTCTCTTACTGAATATTTTGCATGAAGTTTCTATTTGCATGAAGCTGAAAGACTAAATGTGATGCTCTGCCTTCAGAGTGCCTGGAGATATATAACATCATAGTGTGATATTATATTTAACAAAAATGTTACATGTATCATCAGTTAGATGTGACTATGCCTCATCTCCTTGTCACTTTCGTATTTAAATTAATGTTTGAAACCCCTTTCTTTTAGCTTGGCATCTGATGATGCTTTTGAAAGGTTGGACCACTCTATTGGACAAATTTTCAACGTATGGAAAAGTGAGCCAAGGAGTTTAAAATATCGTGTTCATAGTAAAATGTTCAACGTACAAAACATGCCTAAAAACCCCTCTTTGAGTGGTAAAATTGTGTGCAGTGTTTGGTGTACACATGTACATAAGCAGTTTATTGCTGTTTTGCAATGGAGAAAACTGAAGCACAGACAAAACTAAATTAATCTCCCACAGTCAGACAATGAGTCAGTGACAGAACTGATAAAAGAAACCAGCAGTCCTGATGAGACAGACGAGCAAAAGCTGTGGCTCGGGACTTTCACAGACCTAACACCAAACTCAACACAGATGGAGATGACTCCAATGTGTGAGGCTGGTCACCCCTTCTCCAGGATCCTTGGCTGGGGCTCATTAGTGGGGCAGGAGCTGCTGCTCAGCCAGACTTGATTCCTGATTCCTGCTCCTGCCTTTCAGAATTGGATCCCTGTCCTGTCCTGCCCTGCCCTTGCACCACTGGATGGTGGGAGAAGGGAAGTTGGAGGAGTGACCGAGTGCCAAGGACAAGCCTGTAGGAGGTTGGTGCCAAGTGCAACATATTTAAAAAACCCTAAACTACCAGTTCTTTCAATAATCCCAAACTGCAGTGCTTATTGATCATTGCTCAATTTATATAAAACCAAGAAACCTTATTTCCAACTACAGCTCAGATTTATTTGGCTTTTAGATGACACATGGAAACATCAGGTACAATTCTGTAAACGGGGCAGTTCAGATTTTTACAACGAGGAGTAATTCACACAGCACATTTCTGTCCTCTGGAGGCTTTGCTATAATTCATTGCACAAGCTGTATTAAAAGTCAGTAATAAAGCACTGGGATGGTGAATTGAAATTGGAATTTTGAAGAATGTACTGAGTAACAACTGCTCCTGTCACTCAATTAATTCATATTAATATTTTATTAAAGAAATTCTCTGCCTCTCTTCTAGCTCCAGGTAACTTCTGTCATGAGATGCTAAGTGGAAATCGCAGATCTTGTTCAGCAGATGCAAGTATTTCTTGTGGCATAAAATTAAACTGTTCAGATTACACGGGTATTGGCAACTTACTAAATTTTATTGTTCTGACCAGTGGACTGTATTTAGTAAGACCCTAAAAAAAAGTAAACAAGTACCTCTTTTAATGGAAAAACCAATTTCTTTTGCTACTGGGTAAGACCAGGCTATAACTTTACAGTCTGTCCCAGTACAAGTGCTCCAGGCACAGGACTGAATCCTGACTCTTTCCCCTCTCCCAGGGAAGAGGTAAAGTACTTGATCCCTTTTCCATGAAGCAATGCATTTTTTTCTGGGCAGGTGGCTTAGATTGTGAGTAGAAATTTTGTTTTCCACATTGCAGAGTAAGTTGCATCAGGACACTTTTGGGTGCATATTCTTTACTCTCCCTCCATAGCTGGGGTTACAGGCTGAGTAGAACTAATCAAATCTGGGAAGCAGGTTTGGCATTCTTTGATGTCATGTGGCACCATGTGAAAACCAGTGTGGATGCTCCTGTGGGAAGATACTGACTGTTACTAAAAGAGCTATCAAATTATCTCTCCACAGACTTTGTTTTTTGATTGATATAATATGAAATGAATTGTTAAACTCCCATTTTCTTTCTCTCATAAGCCAAACAAACATACTGAAAATCAGTACACAGTAACATAGTGGTATCCCTGCTGCCTCCTTTCACATGTCACCAGCCCTTGCAGTACATAATGCTGTCACCCTCTGATGACTTGTCATGCCTATCACCCATCTCTATTGCTTTGTCTGCTCAATAACTTCTCACCTGTCTCAAGCACTTAGGCTGCAGCCTTTCCTGCCTTTATTAATTTCCATCTGCATATAACTTCAGTCTGAATCTCCTCTGTCCTCCAGTAGAGCTGATGTTTTATACATACAATAACTCTTTTAAAAAAATCTATCCCTGATTGTCTTTCACACTTCCTCACCCACTTCCACTGCCTGTTTAATGTTTTATTCCTGCCATATTTATTACAGGATGGCATACAGATGCTCTGGTCCTGCATATATTATGGTACTCATTTGATTGCTTCTTTATTCTGCTGGATTTAATAAAATATCACTCCATATTTTTCTCTGGTAAAATACAACTTCATTAGTAAAAGAAATTATCTCATTTTTTTAAACATCTTATTAGACGGAGAATTTTCTTGGTTTTTTAACTTTCTGCAGTTTCTTTAAAGTTTCATGGAAAAAAAATCCAGTACATTTCAGCAGAAGGAAACTTCCCTCATGGAAAACAGTGAGCTAATCCAAGAATATTTTATGTATTTTATGACATCTCTTATAGAATTGTTTCATGTCAATTAGGTAAGAAGATGTTTATTAATTGCACATTGTGAAACCATCCCTTTTCCCACAAATTTTAAATTAAGAATGGCTGCTTGGATCAGCAAGTTCAGTCTCCTGCATAACACAGGTCGTGCAACTCTTCTATTTTGCTTTATATCCACTAACTTTGCTTATTGTTGGAACATGACCATATGCTTCAGAAGAATGGTGCATGTTGGTTTTTACATTATCCAGTGTTGGGAAATCCACCACAACATGGGTAAGTTTCTCCCATGATTAATCAATCTCATTGCTAATAGCATGTGCCTATTTCTAATCCTTATTTATTAAAGTGATTTTTAACATTTATTATTATACTTTATGATATTTGGGAGGGTATGTGTAAGACAGTAGTGTTAGTAGTAGTAATATGTAAACACATTTCTACAAATTTACAGTCTTACTAAATATAGGACAATAAACTTCTGAAAACTACCTTCACATTAAAAAATAACTTCAGAAATAGAGCCCTAAATCAACAACAACCCTCATGAAAAGTTAGTCATAAAAGGATAAAATAATTTAAAGGCAAGGACAGTGAAAATGGCAGTTTTAAAAGGATTACCCGTGTAGAATTGCTGGAGAATTAAAAGCAATGTTTCCTATTGAAAAACTCTCAGAACTCCCAATTTCATGCCCAAGATAATTGAAAGAAAATTAAATTTACCCTTAGGACTATTTGTAGGAAACTCTTCCAATAAGGTTTATATTTAGAAGATAACAGTGTGTTTATGGTGGTCACAGCCTGCCTAATAGAGCTGTAATAAATACATTTTGAATTTAATCAATATCAATGAATAATAACTTCTCTTTATTAACTGTAATGCTCCTGTGGTTAATTTTAGCTTGTACTGGAGGGATATCTGTATCTTGTTTGTCAAAGACTACGATTTTTTTTTTTTAAATAATCTGATATAACTGTTTTTATCAAGGCTTTTAAAAAGTTTGGTGATGGCCTATTATATACCAGATGTTTACTCTGACCTTGCTTTCAGTGTAAAGCATATTTTTGCAAAGGTATGTATTAAAAATCTCTCAACTGAACAGAAGTCTGTGGGCAGAAAAAATTTGGCAAATGTCTTTGTTCTATAGGCATTATAATTTATAACTATCCTTAAATATTTGCATGATTTTTTTCAGTTATACTGAATTTGTTTTCTACTGAAAATTCTGAGAAATTACTGTGAAATATTTTAGATAATCAAATTACTGCATTCTCTCCTTGGTTCTTTTTGCTGACTTAGTATGTCAGATTCCATCTTTCTGGTGGTGGTTCTTGGCTGCTGCTCTCAGTGGGAGGCACTCACCTGCTCTGGAGATGCCGGAGCAGATGAGGAGCAGGAAGTCTCCTGGCAATCCCAGAAATCTGCTTCCTGTGCTGCTGTGTGGCCAACTGTGGAGATGGGCAAGAGGCTGGACAGAATTCAGAACTTCCTTGGCTGTCATCAGAGCTGTGTTGAATTTATGGCTGTGGAACATTTGAAGGTGGATGATCCAGCACAGTTTTAGAGCAGTTCTGAGCAAACTTTTTAAAATCCACGGGAACTTTTAATAGGAAGAGTCTTATTGTAAAATATCAGAGCAAGACTCTGCCCATGCACAGATATATTTTTAATATTTTTAAATATAATGATTTGTTTTAGCCTGCCAGTGAGATTTTTATCCAAAAGAGGTTTTATTCCAAGAGCCCTGATTTCCACTGGCAGTACTGTCTCCAAGAAGAAATACTTTCTTGCAGGAGCCCTGGTCTGTGGGTATGAGGCATCCATGGGCTGGTTAAATTGGAGATGAATTTTTGTATTTGGTGATTTACCATTCTCTCTTTCTAGACTAGTGAAGTATCCCTGTAAGATCCCTGTCCTGGGAGTGCTCACACTGGGGATGGTGTCAGCTGGCAGATCCAGAGATAGCAGAGAATACCAGGCTTCTGGAAATGTGCCAGTGTTGCATAGGCCCACCCCTCTGTCTGAGTCTCAGCTGATTCTTCACTGATGATCCAAGAATGAGGACAGCCAAATTTATATTTGCAGTTGTAAATTACTGCAATTCCACTGATCTATCCCTTTGTCTCCAATTTAGCTGTAATAATTCATATACATTATTCTCACCAGAAATTATGCTTAATATAGTGGAGGATAAAAGAGGCCTTTAAGACAAACTGAGGAAGTCTTTGAGATTTCGGTTCCACAATCAATTTAAGTGATACTGTTGCTGGCCTTGTAGCCCAGCCTCATCCAGCATATGAAGTGAAGCCTGTGATGTGCTGCTTTTGTGCTTCTTGGATTCATGTTCAAGGCAGCCCTTTGTGCGACTGAAATGGCATTTATCTGACTCACCTCTTGGGCTGGTATTATGTACCTCTCCTTGCCATCTCTGTTAGAAGCTCCCACATCAATGGAAGGAGCAGTATTATCTGGATGAAATGTGAATGTCACAAGAACGGGCTGTATCAGACCATCTCCTAGTTCTGCATTTTTAGTATTCAGACAACATCGTTGGCAACAGAAGGCAGGCGTTGTCCGTAACAGAGCTGGTGCAGGCAAAGCAGAAATGCTGACATGTGTTAGTGGCATTCCAAGGATGTTTAAACTCACATCTCTGTTACATTTGAACTTGGTTTTCCTCTTTGGTTCAAAGGCAAATCAAAGTTGAAGTTTGTGATTGTGATATTGCTGGAACTCCACCTCATTTCCAGTGCACGGTTTACTCTGTAAATGACATAAAACTCATGGCATTGTTAACTAATAAGACTCCTTTTATTAGATTATCAGGGAACCAGATAAGTCTGGGGTCATTTTACTTTGAGCCTGTAGGAAATAACTTTGCTGAAACACTTTTCATTGAAGACCAGCGGTAGTGTAAGTCAATGTGCTATTAACCCCTGTGTGCTTAGCTCTGCACTGTACATGAATGCAGTTAGAGATGAAGTAAGATTGAAGAGCTTTGGGTTTAATTCCTTGTTTCTCAGATATTTCCCATGTGACTTTGAGCAAATCAATTTCTCTTTTGCTTCTCTCTGGAAAATGGAGAGAGCAGGCACAGTGTAAGCATGTCATATACTCAGATACTGTGGTGTGGGGGGGCTACAGAAGTGTGTAAAGTAGACAGATGTGTTCCTACTCTTCAGCAGCTGCAGCAGAGAACAGCCTGCTCAGGCTTTGCACAGGATTGTGTGAAGTAAATGTGTGTTCTGCTTCCCCATTACTTTCTTTCTTTTTTTTTTTTTTTTTTTTTT
>VXBA01002171.1:496480-583059 GCA_013399895.1 Serilophus lunatus | reverse complement strand
TTTTTTTTTTTTTTTTTTTTTTTAAATCAAAAATACTGTACACAATCTGTGTTTTTATGGGTGTGGATGGAAAGTAGTTACAGTCTGAAGGATGGAGTTGTGTAAGGATGTAAGACAGCAAGATTTTTTTTGAGTTCTGACAAAAGTGGGCACGCCTCACATTCTCCCTCACCTCACTCCCATTGTCTCCTGTGGCAGCCCCTAGAATTGAAACCTATTGATGAGAAACACTGATATAGAGACTTATTAAGAGATAAATCAGCAGCCACACAGCATCCAGACTGAGCACAGCAGGGAACATAATAGCCAAAAATTAAGCCTATTGCTAAGGAAAATAATTCAGTGATAGCAAACTCTTAACAGTTGATTTTAACAATCATGAAAGGGGATAATTTTACACAAAAAATGTGTGACTTCTGCTTTGTGCTGTAGGATACATAACTAGCTGTTTTACCCTAGCAATTCACATGGTGGTTTCCCAATCAGGAGATTTCTCACACCACTGCACTCCTAATTTTACAGAGCACTGGCTCACTGCCTCTGTCTCCTTGGGCTACCTTGCACCACTGCTTTTCTGTGGTGTGCAAAGTGTCAGAGCAGAAGTATTAGTCTTGCAGCATAAGCCACTTGACATCAAGACCATTCTCAGCAAGACTAAAGCCACAATGAAGAAGTGGAACTGTGCTTTCATTTGGGATTTAGGTGGACATTGTCACAGCAGAAATTTTTGGGGAAGAAAAAAGTAAGAGTATTCCGAGTCTTACTAAGACCAGCTTAAACTGCAATTAATAAAAATGGCCTAACAAATATGTGTCATTTTCCACTTTTTATTCAGTGGCTTGTGAAAAGCATGGCCTGATGTTCAGCCAGGGTTGTCCTGGGAGGTGACCTTTTACAGGTCTGATTCCTACAGGAGCTTGAAGTGTATGGTAGGAATTCCTTCCATGTGCATTTCATGGAGAGACAACTGAAGCTTGGAGAGATTTTGTACCGGTTCAAAACATGTTTAGAGTCCATGGAAGAATGGCTGTAGATTCAGGTGGTGTCCTTAATGACCTGTCTGCTTCTGTATAGGGAATTTGAACATGGACTTGTCCTTATCTCCCCCAGCATCCTGCTCTCTGAACATGAACATCCTACCCTCTCTTTGAGCCACTCCTAGAAGGAAAGTTTGTCTATCACATAAATTAGGTAAGGCATTCATGTTCTTGAAAAGAGTTTTTTGAGAATCTGCAAAAGCTGATGTGGTTTAAATGTAACTTGGACAGATGTCCTTGATGTGACTGTTGATAGCCTGCTTGTATGCCTTGCATTGGTATATACAGCTGATCTTAGTTTTGCTATTTATAGCATTAGTTGAAGTTAATAATTTCTGTTTTCTAAGATTTGAATCATATTTCATCTAGCAGGAGCTCTTATGGGGAGAGTTATGATAATCAGTTAAACCATACAGCTGTAAAAGTGGATGAGCTCTCCAAAGAAGAGTCTTAGCAATTAGAAAACAGAAAGTACCATGAAAATCTTAGCTACACTTTCCTTCTGAAAATTCCTGAGCCTGAGAAAATGTCTTATATCATGTAAATCATAATTTTCTCATGTAACCATGAATACATTGTAACAGAGTACATTGCATGCACTCTGTTAACATGTTCATACTTGTTCCATCTTAATGCTCTTTTTATTAATCATTATACTCATGTAGGCTTACATGGGTTGAGATATGATCAAAACAATGCTAAACTGTGGCATCAAAACAACCACAAGTCACGGAAATCAACCTATACAGCAGGTAACAAATGTATACAACAGCAATTTTACTTCAAAAAAAGTCTTTTAGCTGTTGAATTAGTTTTATGTTTTTGTTGCTTGCTTTACCAGGAATGAGCATATTATCCAATTCTGCTAAGCATTACAGATCAGTAACTTGTAGACAGCTGAGAAAGTTTTCTTGAGGTTGGAAAAGCTTCTTGGTTTACAGTCCATGTGGGCAATTCTGGCATTCCCGATGAAGTTGCCAGTTCTTTAGTCATGTGTAGGACTCTCATGATTGATAGAAAAAAATCCCAAGTGGGAGAAGGTTACTCTTTCCTTATTATCAAGTTTGAGGGACCTTAATATGTTTATGTCTTTAGCAAGGAAACTGGATGCTAGAACACCCAGCCCACAGCTTTTCAGGTCTTTTTTTTTTTTTTTTTTAGATTGCAGATCATCTCTTAATAAAATATCCCATTTTGTGCTCACTGTTTTGATCCCCACCTCTGGCGTTCCCGAGGCAGAGATGCCCCAATTCCTGTTTGACTGCAGGGGAAGGTGATAGTGCCTTTCCCCACTAAACACCTTTCCTTGGCTTTGCTGATGTGGAGCAGATGAAGCCACAGGCAACACAGCTGTGAGCTCCTGTGAGGGCAGGTGGTTTGAGTGAGGTGGTGGGTGAGGGCATCTCAAGGCTGAACAAAAGGGGTTTAAGAACAGAGGGGTAATCACTCAGAAGAGCAATCTGAGCATCTGCTGAAAATCTTGCTGCCATCTCTTTAAACTTGTTCTTACTGCTGTTTAAGCCCACCACTCATCCTCTGTACTCCCAGAGTTTCTCCCACAGTGTCACACTGTGTGTCTGCAGGAGTGACCAACACCTCAATGACACTTTCTCACAGGTACCAGACCCCTCTGCCAAAAGGCTGCTTTGCCTGCTCCTACTCCCCTTTGTTGTTTAGTTTAGTAATCAGGCTGTAGCCTAATGACTGAGCATTCTCCCTCTGCTGCGCTTTTTCCTCCGATGTTGTTAGTAAATATTTGTATTAATTATTGTACCTATGCTAATCCTATTTTAGCAAACCAGCAGTATGCTGTGAGGGTTAGACCTCCCAGACTTGAAGCACACTGTCTGCATGCAGCAGTGGTGGCTGCTGTGTCAAGAGTCACAGCTTTCGTTTGAGTGAGGCAATGCCAACTTACGCTGTTTTGTGTGAGATTACAAAGGAAGATTGGGATATTTTATTGCGCTGTCAATCAGCCTGGTAGCACTCTTGAGCCTTCTGCTCTCTTCCTCCTCAAACAAAGCAAACAGAAGGCCAGGGTTTTTGAAGGTGTTTATCATGGAATGTATGAAGAATAGTGACACCTTCAAATAGAACAGAAGCTACACGCCAAATCAGTTCTATTGTGAAATAAAGAGAGCAGGTGGATTTCATGAATATATATGTGCATTCACTGGGCATGGCAGACTTTTCTAAAACTGATGATGAGAGTAAATCAGTACAAAATAGGTGGCAATTGAATGAATTTCTTTAGAACAGAAGTTTTTATTGGAGAAACATAATAATTAGTTTCCACAACCCATAGCTGCAGACACTGGCTGTTCTGCTAATGAAAGATGCTGCAGATAGTGGCTGCAAAGGAATACAGAAAAATGACAGGCACTGACAAAAGGGTGTATTTTTCATTTACCAACTTTTCTTCCCTGAATATTGCCTAGATTTACCTTGTTTTGTTTACAAGAGCTTCAGGGGCGGAGGAGGGTGGTGCATGGCGTACATGGGCAATTACTTTACATGCTCATTTCAATCATAATCCATTCAGAATGATAAAAATGAAATCAAATGTAGTTTATAATCTAGAACATTGCAGCTAGAGCTTTTTAAATTTTACAGCTGCAATGTGATTTGACATAATCTCTTACAGTCACTCAGGCTCTTTTAAAACCAAAACACATTTACCCATAAGTGACAATTACATCTCCACTTTTTTCTTTGGAAAATTTGGTATGTTATTATGGTTTGGGGGGTGATCTTATGTAAATAATGTTTGCTGGTTGCACATAAAGATGTTTATTTTCAGCCCCCCACCTATCCTGAACCTGCTTTACAGACTGTCATTTGCTTAATGCTGCTAATTAATATGAAATAACTTGCCACCGTTAGGCAGTTAAAAAGAAAGACTTCACATGGAGCTAAGCCAGTTGTAATGGCTGTCTCGTTAATACCATTGTCATGTGTTCTAAAATGACACTAAACAGTAATTCCACTCTGTGAGTATTATGATATGAGTGGCATTCCATTCTGTGTTTAGAAATCCCAAATCAGCATGAGATGATTTTATACTCTTCCTCCACGCAGGGAGAGGAATTCCCCTAAACCTGATGTGGAGTGTAATTTCTAAGTTATTGATTTGTTTTGTTTCCAAAAAGCCAATTGTGGCAGAATCTCAGTAGCCCGATGCTGAAGTACATCTGTAGCACATTTCTGAGCAAGCTGCTGCCAATCCAGTTTCTGTTTTGTCCACAGAAGCTGATCTCTTCTGTGTGGTTAATTGCCATTATCTTTTCTTCATCTCTTACAATCAGCAATGCCTACTTGTTTTTCATGATTTTGTAAAACACTGCAGCATTATCCACTTTGGCAAAAACCTCGGGGTGTGCTGAGTCCAAAGCTGACAGTTGGAAAGACTCCGATTTCAGCAGGCTCTGGATCATGTGTGATTTTTGTTTTTGTGCTTTCCATCACCAGCTGAAAGGCCTGTTTGCTTCTGGTTGCAGCTTCCTGTCTCTCCTTACAGCAGCCTTTTTTCAGGTCTGGTGCTTTTTAGAGTTGTATGATAAAGGGAAATTCCCATTCTGAGGTTTTCAATTTGACTTAGTTGCATACTGAGGCAAATTCTCTTTCCCTCTTCCCACTTCGGTTGCGATTTCTTCAGGAAGAGAAACGCTTGACCTCTTGGTGGAGTCTTCATGAGAGACATAGCAGAGGATCACACTTCTCCAGCTTTGCTTCAAAATGCCAATATTGATGCAATAAAGGAAGTCCAGTAGAGAAGAAGGAAAACAAAAATTACCAAGGTGGGAAAATACCAAGCAGTAGGTATTTGATATTAGGCTAAAAGGGTATTACTATTCTTGGTATTGCAAATTTTGGCAGTTCTTGGCATTGCCAGCCTCAGAGATTAAAAATCTTGATTTAGATGTTCTGAAACAATCATCTGTTTTTCTGAAAAGACACAGAGTTCTTGTTCTTTTCTTTGAAGTTTCAGATTTCTGCTGCTCCTTTTAGTGTATCAGGGACTTCCTGTTAATATTTTCAGACACTTTGAGGGGTGTTCCTGGGGTGCTGCAGCTGTGCTCATCTCTTACAGCTGCTGATCTGAATGATGCAACTCTCCAGAGTCTGAATTGGACCTTTTCCCCTGGGTATTAAATTATATGTGCACAGCCCCAAGACCATGGGACAGTTTTGCCCTATTGATTCTATCCAAGTGCCTTCCTCTGCTGTGCCCTTCAACTTGTTCTAGTGTCACTCTTCTAGCCCCCCACATCCTCAACCACACTTCACTCTCTGCAGGTCAGGAAGGCTTTCCTCCTAAACCTTTCCTCCGCTGAGCCTGTGAATATCCCCTAGTTCCATCCTTCATGCTCGTCTCTGGTTTTTGTTTTCAGACATAGCAAGATCAGCTACAGAAGGCATCCTTTTTTTCTCCCATGTTTTCCTCACCTGTTGTTAAAAGAGAGCTTAGGGATCAAGAGCTTTACCTCCTGCTTTTGGTTGTTGACAAAGAGCAGAGTAGAGCTGATGCTTGTCCCAAGAGGTGTGAAGAAGTGGGGCAGAAGACAAAAGGGAAGCTTAGGAAGACATTAATAGAGGTGCAGAGATGCTGATCATAAAAGGAAGGAATGGGAAAAATCTGACCTTTTGGATTCAAGTTCACCTTGGCTAGCAGAACTCTGTTTACAGAGGTGCAGAAAAAAAGCCTAACCAGGAGAGAGTCAAGGCAAGAGCCAGGATTTCTGTATTCACAAGTACAAGATGGAGCCTGAGTTAATATTGCTGTATTGAGCAAAGAAGGGGTAAAAAGGGGCACAGATCCTGAGGAGTTCACAGGATTGTGTTACTGAGTTCTACAACACAAGCCCATTCAAAATACAAACATTTCAAAATGAAGCATCCAGATGAAATCATAATAAATTAAGTGTAACTGGCTTATATCTGATGGAACTGTATGTTCTGATTAGATCCCTGTGTCCATCTCTATACTTAATTAGCTTAATAATAATGACACTAATTTTCACTATTCCTTTTATTCACTTGCCTTTATTGCTGCTTTTTCCTTCATGTCTGTTGGTTAGTGAGTGTGTCTTTTGCAGAAGAAAGTAAGAAAGACTGAATAGGAAAGGAGACAGAAATAAATTTCACCTGATAATGTGACCCAGGTTTTCTGGCTTCCCACATGATGTGTTTAGCTTTCTAATTTGATCATATTTTTATGTTTTTAATATTGTATGAAGTGGTTTAGGTAAAAATAGAACGAGAGCTAAATTAAGTGGAAGTATCATATCATTTGAACTAGTTCAGTCTGAAGACTCTGTTTTAGCTGATGACATAGCTGGGTTTTGTTATTTTTAAATGCTTTCTGTATGAGACAGAAGCAAGGCAGCTGGGTTTCCATGATTTGATAGAAATCCTGAGTAAGTTAAAAGCAGCAGGTCTGTGTCTGAGTGCAGCTGGTAGAACCATGTCCCTGTAAAATGAAGGTGCTCGTTCAAGTGACCAAGCTCTTCTGTTTGTAAATGTGTGTAATTTGACTGTGTTCGTGTCCGGAAAACATTGAAAATGGACTATTTTCAGGGCAGATAGAATGATTTTAGTGCATTTTTTAATGTGTACTCAAATGGCTGTCACCTTGAGGATTGAATGCCATGTGCCAAGTGTAAGAGGTGAGGTGCTGAAACACAGAACCATTGGGAAACATTTCTGAACAGGATATTGGAAGACTATACGAATCCATAGAAACTTTTGCTCTCTTTTGTTGGAAGATATAGAGATACCTGAGTCTTTGTCTTCTTGCTAAGGTAGTATATCACATTTTCTTTGTTTCTTTCTGTGTTTCAAAATCAATATTCTATCCACAGTTTCAGTTTTCTTATCTGCTGTATCTTATCTGCTGTCTTTGTGAAGCTGGACAACGAATTCAGTCCTGACAAGTATTTACAATGCAGAATTTTTTAATAGTGTAGTTTTGGATGAGTATTCAAAAATAACTGCATGTCATTTTAATGAGTGAGTTTCATGGTTGTCAATTTGCTCCAAGAAAACCTAAAGCATTGACTTGCTCTATGCTTTTTCATAATATCATACTGAAAAATACCTACAAAGGGCCAACTGGAAGAATTTAATTTATGTTTTGTAGAGGTGTTATCCACCAGAGAAACTCTACCTACAGGACCTGAGACCTGTTACAATAGGTGCTGTATAATCCCTCCAAAAAAGACAACACAAAAAAGACAAAGGAATGTTATTTTCATTATTTTATGGATGGAAAGACAGGCACAAAGAGATTGTGGATTCTTCTGGGTCATGCAAGAAATATGTTGTGGAGTTTGAAAGTAGTCTGATAAATCCTGAATTATAGCACAGTGGCTCAAACCAACAGTCTTTGGTTATTTGTAACAAAAATGGCAATGTTAATATCAAGTTGCATTCATCATTTTCCTAAAAATATTTACAAGAAAACTCAGGCAGAGAATGTAGATTAAAGAAGGAACAGTAGCAGAAAGCAACAGGGAATTATGTTCTCTTTTTTAAAAGACAGAGGCATAGTTTTTACAAAACATTTCTCATTCATCACAGGTACAGAAATCTGCTCTTTGTATTTGTAGCATTTGTTTAGTAAACAGTGCATGTAAAAGCCCTTTATAATATCTATATTATAAAGCAGCTTTCCATTGCTTTTCTATTAGTTCCTGTGTGATATCATTTGGGACAGGAGACTGGTGTGTGAAGTGGGATATGTTGGAAGAGGCACCCACAACAGCTGAGTTCATGCAGATGCCATGTATGGAAGTAAAGTAAAAGGTTGAGTCAGCACAGGACTGAAACAAGGCTGATAAATAAGTTCCACACAGAGACTCATTAATCAGCTTGGGCACAGCATCAAACTGATACGTCCTTTGGAGGTGAGTCTCTACAACAACGCTCAGGAGGGGCTGATGCCAGTGAAGACATCTCTGCTCTGTGATTCATGGCCCAGAGCAGACACAGGTATTGTTTCTTCTCAGCCCATGCCTGGTGTGGGTGACAGAGACCAGTATCTTCTGAGAGGCCCTAGGCCAGGCTCAGTTTTCAATGAAGTTCTCAGTCTCAAATTCTTGTGTGACTCCTGGCTTTGAAGAGGCGCGAGCACTTACATCTTCAGCCGAAGACAATGACGATGCAGGTGCTCAGTGTGCCTCAGACCAGTTTATTCATTTAATCACTCCTTGCCAATTTGTAGCACTCAGCTCCCTAGGACTGCCTTCCTGGCATGTCTTGACTTATTCAGCATCCACGCCTTTGAAGATCATTAACACCACTGCCTAGACGTGTGGGATCGGAGGTGGGTATGTAATGAGAGTGCTCTTGTTTCTCCCTGCCTTTTGGGGGCTGGGATGAAACATGATTTAGAACCTGCTATTTTGGAAGATGGTACATGTAAAACCGGTCTCTCTGCATACACTGGAGGGTTGTTTGAAGAAATGACTTCCAGCTCTATGCCCAAGTCTATGACAGATTAAACAGAAAGTGCCACCTTCCTTCAATGTGTTTTGGCTGACTAACCACTGACTAACTGGATATGAGCAAATACCTTGGGACCTCACTAGGTTTTTTTAGATTCTTTTTGAGTAAACATGCATTTAAACTGCTTCTAACAGTTTTCTCTCTGGTTTTGGGATTAAGTAATCTGAGTCTGCTTTAGGATTTATTACAAATAGATGGACTAACTCAAGGAGGCTAATTTTGAAATGATCTCAAGTTGATACTTCAGATATGGCTGAATCATGATTGGGGTAATTTCTTTAAGGACAATGGGGTCTTGTGTACCTTATGCTTATGTACAAGCACAAAGTGCAAGAACCAAGCAGTAGAGAGCAGAGATGCTGCAAGATGGCTCTTTCAGAAGGCTTCATTTAATCTGTGCCACTCTGGAGAGAAGGCTGAAAACTTTCACTCCTTCCAGATTGGTTCAGTTGTACCTTGCCTTACAAAAATAGAGATATGTTTTGAAAACAGAGTTGTTAGTGAAAAAGTCTCGTGAACGTTTTCTAGATCGATTTCTTGGAAACTTATTTTCAGAATGTATCTCCTATCTTACTTGTCATTGGGAGAGCCAAATTGGTGAAATACTACATGTGCGACTTCCACACAGGAAGACATAGCTGGCAGCACTCAGATAAATCTAAAGACTTTCTTCTTTTTTCATAAATGGGACAAATTTTATGGCCATCCTTCCACTGTTTTTATACACCTATACTGGAGGTTCCAGACTGACCGAGTTTGGGTCTCATTTGAGCTTCCACACAGTTAATAAGATATGGAGCAACCTATGATAAAATTTTAATGAGCAGTAGTCATACTATCCACAGGCATAGATCACACAGCCCACGTTAGTGGTTAGAACTACACACATCTCAAGCAGATGCCTTTTTCATCATTGTCTCTGTGTTACTCTTCTCCAGGGATATAAAATAGCATTTAGGAATCCTCCCAAGGGTGCATTCATGGAACAGATAAGACAATTTCTTCAGCTAGATTGCAGCTGTAATTCTTTTCAATTGTAATTGCTGGCTGGAGAGGTGCCTGCAGGCCAGAGGGATTCTGTTCTTTACATTAGTTTCTTTGAAAAGAAAAGGAAATATAAACCCAGTGATTGCTACTAAGATATCTTTTTTTTTTTTCAGGTGATGCCATGTGGACTCAAAAAGAGCAAAGCATCTTAGTAAAATAAAAATAAATAATAATAAACCCACTCCTGTTACTATCTCTTTAGGGTTACATATTTGTGCTGAGAAAGCTGTCCCACATTTGGGAGGCTGTGCTGCAGCCAACTGCTGCTCATCACAGTGTGCTCTAGGTGAGAAGATGTCAGGCTTCTGCCTCGACTGCTCCTTTATTTCTGTGTTGCTTTGTTTTTATGGTGAAGAATGAAATGTTCTCTCTCCAAATGTTCTGACATTTGGCAGGGACAGGGGAAGGAAGTGCCATGCCAAAGCAAATCCCTGTGCAAAAGCTGCAGAGGACGTATTATTTTTACTTTTTTGTTCCCGAGAAAAACTATGAGATGATGGAGTCATGCTGCAAGTGCCGTTCCAAAAACTGGCAGTTTGTGTAATGACAAATGGAACCAAATAAATGAATGTTGTGTAATTTAACAATACTTGACTTAGCAAAACTGTGTGGTGCCAGATCTGCAGTGCTGTAAGTTGACTGGATGCAGGTGCAGAGATCTGTGCCAGTCCTGAGGCAGAGCTGAGGCCAGTGAGAGTTTACTGTAAATCCTGCCAAGAATAATATTTATTATTTTTGCTCTTGCTGAGGGATTGCTCTGTAGTTTATTGCTGTGCCACACTGTTTTCAGACAATCTATACTGAGAGATAGTCAGATGCAAGCCTAAAACTTGGATTGAAGAGCATTTTGTAATATCGAATATGGATAGGGAAGGACAGGACTGGTGCGGCCATACAGCAGTTCATGAGGACCCTGCCCAGAAGTAAGGGATTGAACCTCCCATGGATCTTCATGTTGTAAATCCATGTGTGGTTTCTGGGCTGTACTTAAGCAGTTCCTACATCATTGACATGTTTTTAGGTTAAATGTAGGACTCACTGGGTGAATTGATGTTAACTGTGTTAGGAGCAGATCGAAACTTTCCATCTGTTTTTGGAGTGTGAAAGGATGCAAGACACTTTCAGAAGTCCAAAGAGAATCCCAGAATTGGACAACTTAAACAAATGGCATATTTTCCAGGAAATCAAGCATTTGTCTTTCCTATTACATTCAGTAAGTACTTCTGGCAATCTGCCCAATTTAAATTTGGGTTTTAGAAATATTTAAACAGGTTTCTATTTTTAATAATCTTCATCTTTGTTCTTGTATGAACTATTACATTAACTGCAAAAAACCCAAAGCTTTTGAAATGAATTAAAAACTGCTGATTTGACAAAACCTGTTTTCTCTATAAAGCTGCATGATATGAGTGTGGTTAAACCAGTGGCCTTGTCCTGGAATGAGAAACAGTAGACTGCACATGGCACATCCATTTCACTCAAAGCCTGATGCATCCTGCATTGGGCTCATTAATCCACAAGTACATTTTCCCTGAAAAATGAGTCTATGTAAATTTTAGAACTTAAAAATACAATTGAGCTCTGAAAACAGCCTGAGCAGTTTGAGAAATTCATGTGAGTAGTTTGAGAAATGAGATGAGTTGTCATTCCTCAGACAAGAGGGGGGTTTTGTACTAATAAATTACAGCAGTGGCTGGATTTTTCAGGAAAATTAGCAGTCATGTTGCTTTATACACAAGAAATTTCATCAGAAAAGTTGGTGCTGTGAAATGAGTGTGAATTCAACTTGCATAATGGTTCTTTTTATTCCAGAATGAGGATTTTGTACATCTCACAAACTGAAATTAGTTGAGTTGTCTGTTGACTATAAGAGATATTTATTTGCAAGACCCAGAAGCAGTGGACTGGTCTAGCCTGGATTCTGAAAAATTTGCAGATTAAAAAGCCTGAGTAGAGAACGTCCTAGAGAATTAAAAAATGTACGAACATGAAATGTGCTGCCTGTTCATTGACTTTTCTCTCAAGTAATTTTACATAAATCAGGATTGGATTGCCTTGAGCTGCCAATGTCATTAGCCAACACCTCCTGAGAAATACTGTTGCTATACACACAGTTAACTAGTGTTCAGTTGGCTCAACAGTTGTATGGGTGATGGAGCAGAAAACACTGGTGATACACTAAGAGTAGATCCACTCTTATAGTGGGTGGCATGTGGGTTCTGAGAACTATCTTTAAATATGGCATGAAATTAAGATTCTGGTCTCAATTATATCAATCAGCTGCTATAAGACAAATCAATATTTGAGATGAGGTTGTCTTTAGTTTGTGCTCTACATGCACTGCAAAAGTGACTGAAAGTATGAAACCACATGAAAACAACTAAACGTGAAATTTGTATGCTTTTCAAGGAAAAGCAAAGCTATAGTTACCGATCCCTAGTGCTTTCATTGTGGGCTAAAGCAAATGGAAAGTTAAATTCCATTCTCCTCTTTGGAGAATGTTAAGATTTTTGTCGTTGGATGTGAGGGGAAAGCAAAAGAGTCTCTACCCGTTAATACCAGCAGACAATGAAAAATGATTCTCCTTCAAAAAGATAACAACCTTACCTCATCCCAGCAATACCTAAAATGGTCTGGAATGGCTTTTCATTGTCTAGCTCACACATCTGAAAGATGAAAGGCAAGGAGAATAGAAACAGGAAACCAGTTCCTTTTGATGGATGCAGTTGCACTTCCAACAACACTCGTGAAATGCACATTCTCAGACATATTTACCCAATAATTTTCAGACCAAAGTCTGTGGGGACATTTCCCAAATGACTGCTACGTGCGTTAAGGGGAATTAGTGCTTTTCTCCCTCTTCTTGTTCCTGAGGTGTATATTTGTGTGCAGGATGCTTTGCCCAGATCTTTAGATGCAAGATAGGCAAATACATTCCAGAACTGAAATTTGCCCTGCAGTGATACTCATCCCAGTGCAAACTGCCAGTACAGCACCTTATGTTGTGTAAGGCCAATTTTAGGTCCTTAATGTGGTTCTTCTGTTGTACATAAGAATTTATGTAGATTGTTCCAATGGGATAAATTGTCTTTATTTGCAAACAGAAAAGATTCTGATTCCATTGGCAATGCAGTTGTAAGCCATGCTTAAGGAATGCTACATCACATACTCCTTTTATATTTCATAAAATACTAATGTCTTATCTTCACTGGCATTGTTTCTGCCTTGAATTGAATGCGTGGCTGTGGCTTGGCACTGCCAGTCTCCCAAGTTTTGATGACAGGCAGTCTGATGGGATGGAGAGATGAGGTTCTCGGGAGAGGCTTTTCTCTATAAACCAAACTCCAAACGAATGCATTATTACTCAGAGGATGTCTAAAAAGCCCTGTGGTTTCCTTGACACTGGTCAAAGTCCAGTGGAAGTACCTGGCTGCTCTAGGGGGACAAAAGGTACAGCCAGTGATGTCTTCAGCTCTGGGCACATCTCAGTGACCTCCAACTTTCTCTGTTGGATCAAAGAGGAGGATAGGAAAAGAACAAAAGAAAAATTTGCTAAGAAGTTGTGTAAATCTTTTGATCTACAAGAGCAGGCAACGTTTAAGATTTTATTTGGTTTATCCTCATATTTCTCTTCTGCCCATTACAGAACTGTGAAGTGTAAAGGGCAGAGACCCTGCAGATCATTTAGCATAAGTGGACCTTGGTTTTGGTTAGAAGCTGGTAGTTTCCTTGAACACTAAAACTTAAAATTAGTTTGACATAAGACAAAAGCCTTTAACATATTCTCTGTTCCTCCATTCAAACTTAATTATTTAAATGCCTAACTGTTTTGTAGCTTACAAAACCATTGTTTTGGGAACATTTTGTTGAATAACAGGGCAAAACAGAGAAGTTTCTTTAAAACTGGAAAGATTTGGACTTCATCCAACTTCTGAGATTATCTCACTTGCTTGGAGAGAGGATCAGCAATAATATTCCACATGGTTAAATACTGTGGTGGGTCGGCCTTGGCTGGATGCCAGGTGCTCACCAAGCACTGCCTGCTTCAGCCATGTGTGGGGGGGAGAAAATAAGATGGAAAAACCCTCATGGATCCAGGTAAAAGCAGTTTAATAAAGCAAAAGCAAAGGGCATGTGCAGAAGAAAAGGAAAACACAGCAGGCAATGTCCAGTCACTTCCTGGGAAGTAGGATGTCAGTACATGTAGCAGTTACCCCAGAAGACAAATGTCCTACTAACAAGTGGCCAACCCCCTTTCCTTTTGGGTTTTCTTCGTTTTCTTTCCCTCCTCCCCCTCAGTGGCACGGGGGGAATGGGCAGTAGGGGGTGTGGTCAGTTCAACACACAGTGTCCCTGCTGCTCCTTCCTCTGCGGTGGAAGGGCTCCCCACACTCTTCCCTTGCTCCAATGTGGGGGCCCCCACCACTGCAAACAGTCCTCCACGAACTTCTCCAATGGGAGACCTTTCCATGGGCTGCAGTTCTTTATGAAATGATCCAATGCCTTATCTATTTTTTAAATTGTATTAGCAAACGATAATAACTGGAAGTTCATGGACCACTTTAGGGAAGGCTGTGTGACACAAGTGACACATGTGTGTATGTTTAAGGAATGGTGTAGAAATCCTGAAATATCTCAAATGGTGTGGAAAATGCTGTTATCAGGAATTTGGAATTGATCTGGCAGAGACACAAACACTGACTCAGTGCTGCCATTGTAGTTGCAATAACAGAGTTTGCTAGATACTGTTAAATACTTCAAAATGATGAATACAAAAAGCCCAATCCAAAGCAGAATGCACTTGAACTAACCATTCATTCCCAAATTATTGTTAAAAGACATGAAACTGCTGCAATTAATATAAAAATAATTTTTAATGTTGTAAATGTGATTCTTGAGTCGACTTTTAGCTTTTGAATAAGCAGTACTATTAAGCATTTTATAGGCTTCTCAGGTCTTCTCCATTCTCTCCCAAGCTGTTTTGTGTGCCTGTGCCTCCTGCCTTGCGGCCCGAGTTTGACGTGAATGATGCTCTGAGAGAAAAGCAGGAACTGCGTGCACTGGATGCTGGGCTTAGCGTTGTAGTTGGTATGTAGTTAACAGAACAGGCTCTTCAGAGACTCTGAACTAGTTATGCTGGAAAAGCAGAATAATGAGAAAATACACAAGACAGAAATGGTGATGTTTCCATGGAATCATCTGGACTAAAAATTACAGAGTTTATCTCCAGAGGTAAAAGGATTAAAATAATTGCAATATTTAAATGTCTCCAATCCTGCAGATATATTTACCTCCTAAGCCTTTCAGATCATGAGAAACTCCTTAAACTTTCCATGACAACTGGAAGTTGCTAACACCTGGAGCAGTTCTGTTGTATTTTGTGGATGCTGTTGGGGTTGACAAGAAAATCACTTCTAGCAATATGTGCTTTATTTTGCTATCTTTCCATGCTGGCAGAGAGAGATCATTAGGGACAAATGACATATTTCATTTATCTCAGACAAGTTATTTACAAGCTTGTCCATGGTTTCCTGTGAATCTTACCCTTCCCCACAAATAAATAATGCTGGAGTTCTGCCACTGCTTTCAATTTGAGCAGAATTGGGATCCAACAGAGGATGCAATCCATGGGACAGTGGTTAATATAGCAATTTCTATAGCAACATTCAGCTTCTATTAGTCTCCATGGGTGCACAAAGTCTCTGATGGTAGAAGCCTGGGGAGACCTGGCTTTGAAGTGTATCTGGAAAGTGGCCATAAAAGAAGATATATTCCTCAATTTCACCACTTCCATTCTGAGGCTCCAAAAGCACAGTTATTGCCAACATGACAGACATTAGGAGGCAAAATCACAGGCACACTGATCTATAGGAGTGTAATGTAAAAGGCCCACAAAGAATGCTGACCTTGTTTGCAAGTAATGGAAAAGGTCAGTGCCAAAAGCAGCTCGAGTTAGAGTTACAGCTGGAAAAAACTGGCAGAGAACATGCTGACTGTTGTTTTACACTGCTCAGCTAAGAAGCTGGGAATGATCGAGGATCACTTCCTAACACAATGGCAAGAATAAATGCTGTGGCCACAGGTGGTAAAATAAATTCCACATCAGTGGGAGTAAATTAAGTCTTCTGCCCTGCCTGTATACCTGCAAATCATGAGGATCAAGGAGTCAATTCAAAAATAAATAAGCTCTACCAAGTTTCCACCTAACACGGGTGGAAAACCCCTCCAGTGAAAGTCACTGTCAAGACATTGTTCTGGGTTCACTGCAACAATGGACCTTTCTTTCATGTGGCTGTCCAACAGTCAACTGACTTCAATCTGGTTGCAGTGCTTTTACTTCACCTTGTTAAATACAGGTATGATGTGAACATTTGGCATTTTTGGAATCTGTTAAAAGATACAGACCATCATTCTAGTGGAGAAGTATCCTCTAATAATACTGACTCCCACACCTTGCCAGAATACAGTGAGTAGAAAAGTTGAGTTTCCTCTGGGCAGGATTTATGTTGCCCAATTTTAAATATCTACAACATAGATGTCAATGTAAAAGCTCATTATCCAAACTCCCCCTGCAATCAGTGGAGAGAAATGGGCACTTTTAAGGCAGAGCTAATCAATAATTCACCAAAGAAGGTGAGGGAAGGCAGTTTTTTTCATTTGCAGAGTCTCAGGGAATCAATATGCTGCATGTGAGAGTTTCCATTCCTGGTGATATATGCCTCAGGTCTCTAATCCTCTTGTCAGGAAGTTGCAAGTGTTTCAATGTCAACATTAAAACCCCTCCCCAAAATTAATAACAATGCTATTTTTCTAGTACTAGCAATAGAGTACCTTGTTTATAGTTTCATTTCATTTAAAAACAGTGTTTCAAAGTAATGTATATATGTATATATAACTGTATTATAGAACGAGCTAGTAGTACTGCTTGTAAATATTTCTTAGGGTTGTTATACTACTTTAGAGGCTTTGAGTAAATATATACCACTATCAAGAAGGAGCAGCATAGTTAAATAACAGAGCAAAAGGAGGCTTTTATAAATAAAAAAGCATCTGGCTCAAAATGGAAGGTGGAAAAGGAGCATAACCTTGACTGGTTAAATATAAAACCAGACCATATATAAATATAAAACCATGAAGCAGACCTAAGAAGATTTTGAGAAACAACTTGCTGAAGGCATAAAACTGTTGAAGAAAAAAACCCTTTTCTCCAGAGAGGAGATTCTGCCAGAGAAGCTGCGTAGCCAGTAGATGTGTAAAATACACATGCATGAAAAATGACATGGCAAAAAGCTGAATGAGTTATTTGCACTGGTGTTCACTCTGGAGGAAAGTTTGGGTTTTCTTTATGGTGCCAAGGCTGAAGACCTGTCTTGTGTTCAGATGCTTGTAGGAAAGATATTTAAGTAAACAGAAATAAGAAGCAGATAGAACAGAGGTGAAATAAATATTCTAATTTTTCATTAGAAGGAGAACTGATGCTTTCCTTCAGACATCTGGGTTGGGAATCTCTGCTATTTAATATATTCATAGCTGAACTAAAGAAGTGACCAAGAGTAGTAAGTTGATCAGGTTTTCTGGTATTAAATTATTTTTGAAGATGTTAGTCAAAATTAAAGCTGAGAAAAATGTTTGGACAATTGCTCATGAATAGCTCCCTGAAAGTGCACCTCAACACTTTGAACCAGTGAAAAAGGCTAAGAAAATAATGAGAATAATTAGGAAGAAAATAGAAAATGAAATAAAAATTACTGTACACTACTGTACACAATGGAACATTTACAATTTGAATACTTTCATAGAATAGAAGCGTGGAATCATTAGGGCTGGGAAAGAACTTCAAGGTCATTGAATCCAACCTTTGACCGAACACTGCCTTGTCAACTAAACCAGAGCACTGGGTGCCATGTCCAGTTCTTTCTTGAACACTGCCAGGGATGAAGATGCCATCACTTCCCTGGGCATCCTGTTCCAATGCCTGACAACCCCTTTGGTGAAGAAATTCTTCCTGATGCCCAACCTAAACCTCCCCTGGTGCACCTTAAACCGTGTCCTCTTGTCCTGTCATTCATTGCCTGGGAGCAGAGCCCGACCCTCACCTGGCTGGACCCTCCTGTCAGGGTCCCCCCTGAGCCTCCTTTTCTCCAGGCTGAGCCCCCCCAGCCGCTCCTCCTTGGACTTGTGCTCCGGACCCTTCCCCGCCTCCACCGCCCTTCCCTGGCCCTGCTGCAGCCCCTCAATGTCCTTCCTGAAGTGGGGCCCAAAACTGGGCACAGCACTCCAGGTGTGGCCTCACCAGTGCCCACTACAGAGAGACAATCCCTTCCCTAGTCCTGCTGGTCACACTATTCGTGATACAGGACAGGATGCCATTGACATTCTTGGCCACCTGAGCATACATGTGCTCATGTTCTGCTGCTGTCAACCAGCACCTTCAGGTCCTTTCCCACTGGAGAGTTTTTCAGGCACCCTTCCTCCAACCTAGAGCACTGCAGGGGGTGTTGTGATCCAAGGGCAGGACCCAGAACTTTGCCTTATTCAACCTCACATGATTGGCCTGAGACAATCAATCCAGCCTGTCCAGTTGTGCAGTTGGATCAGCCTAGTTCAAAAAATCAATATAGATTTAGAAAAGGCAGAGAGGATATTGGGAATGGCCAAGTATGAATTGCCACAGAGAGACATTAACAGTCTGTTCAGCAGGGAAAGAAGGAGCTCAGACATCATGGGACAGAAGTTTCAAGTGGCCAGGCAGTGGTGGAAATATTAATTTCTCTGAACACCGCAGCTCCAAGGCGCCAGATAACCTGGTTGTGCTGCAGATTGAAAGCAAACAAAAGGAAGTGCTCATTTCACACAACACACAATTAAGTCATGGGATCCATTGCTACAGGATGTTTCGTATGCCAAAATATATATAGGTTTAAAAAAATGATTAGACAATTCATGAAAGAAAGGTCCATTGAGGGCCACTAAACAGGAAGATGCTGATGTAACCTCCAGCTCAGGAAGTCCCCAGACTGCAGATTGCCAGAGTTGTGAAAGTTACTGGGGGAATGCACTTAGAATCTTTTCTTTTTGCATCTGTTACTGGTCACTGCCCTCCAGGGAACAGGGAGCAGGCAGTGGTTAGTTTTTGCTGTGGTTGTTGCATGCAGCTGGTGACATACTGTATTTTGGAATCTGTGTCTTAGAGTATTAAAACTGAAAGAAGAACTGAGTTTAATTTTCTTTGTTCCTGCAGTTTGTATATTTCTTGTGTTTCACCCAATTTTGGTGATGAAAAGAGACTTGCTCAATTCCTTTTCAATTATGGTGTGTTCAGTTTTCTAGTTCTCCAGTGCTACCAAAATTATAGAGTGTGGATGTCTGATATTCCTGGCCAGTATTGCCAAATAAGAGCAAAGAAACTACTAAAAATAAATGGAACAAAACAAAATTAGAAGGATATTTCTATTCATGCTGAGTTCTGGATTGCTCTTCTACCTATGACCAGATTTGAAATGTAGTAAATGATTTGGTTCATTATTGGTATTTTAACACAGTACTTGTTTTAAAATAATGCAGATGCCTATTCCCTGGGAATTATGCACATTTATAGTAGTTTGATGCTGAAGTTCTTTTCTGGTTGGGGTGTTGAACTCTTCAGCTGCAACTTCTCATAACAGGAACTATGGATATTCCTCCTCCCATGCTGGGAATTCTTCCTTAAAGGCAGACTTAGAACATGAAAGGACCATTCTAAAAATTCTATTTTAGGAAAAATCAATCTAAATATGAGTTACCCAGAATAAAACAAGTTCTCTTTGGTGGTAGTGGCCAAATGTAATCTTTCTATCGGATAGAAATGTAATGGGAAATCAATGCCTGGACCTTCTTTGTTCTTTATATTTTGCTGCCACACTAATGGAATCCCTGAGTTTACTCAGCCTGTCTGCCAACTGCCATGTCCGTGGAGGAGCAAAGCAGCCAGGAAATCAAACCCCAGAAGACAAATATCAGATGGAACACACTGACGTTTAGACACTCCATAGCATATTACAGAGAGTGGAAGAATACAAATAACAAGCAAAATAGCAAAGATTTTTAGTAATGGTATTGCAAGACAGACTCGTAATTGGTGCAGCAAGGTGATAATTTCTAATTAAATGAAGAGTTTACAGTTTTCTGTGGTTAGAACTGTAGGTTGATATTTTAGCAAAATTTATTTTCTCTTGAGATGTTCACTTTAAACCAACATTTTGAACCTTAAATAGCAAGTACTGTGCTTTTCTTGGTAATATATTTCTTCTAACACTTGTAAGTGATAAAGGGTGATGTGATTAGTCAAAGAGAACCTACTAGCTCAGGTTAGCCAGCAAATTGTTCTGTTTGGTTGTAATTTCCATACTTAAGTAGTAGGATAAAAGAAAGGATGGTATTTGTTATTACCATTTTAATTCAAATGTATGTGATGCTCATATTTAAGCTGAGAGCTTTTCTATTGGAAAGTAATGGAACTGGAAACACTGTAGGAGCAACTTTTTCCCAATGTAGACAAATAACTATGAAGCTCAAGGGAGGTCGTGTCTTTTGGAAATTTTCTTCTTTAATTCTTAAAATTGCTGAAAATTTGGAAAGCTTATTTTCTGTGTTAAAATTGCCAATACAATAATGTACATTTTGATAAATTAACAAGTATTTTTATTTACAAGAATGCTAAAGCTCCACAGAATCATAGCATATCCATTTGCAATCTAGTTAGAGTTCTCCTCTTTCCACTACTCCTAATAGGTATTTCTTTCAGAATTTCACTGATTATTAGAAATGTCCTTAAGATTTCCATAACATCTTTATGATTAATGCTAACACTGTCTTTTTGCTTGAGCATCTCTTCTTTTTATGTCTTATATGTGTATGGGGAAAGAGTAGCTGCATCTTCTCCACCTTTGTTTTTGCTTGGGTCAACGAAATCTCTATCTTTAAAAATACTTAAAAAAATTCCTAAGACAGATGGCACATCCATCTAAGCAGGTTTATTTTAAAAAATGTGAAATATTGGTTTTTTTCTTAAAATCAGAAGTATACCATTGTCTAGATAAATTCCATTGTGCACTGTGTACATACAGGACTCCCGTGTTCATGTGACTTAAGTGCAATGTTTGTCTTCTCACAGGTTTTCAGAAGGGAACTGAAGTGCCTTCTTTGTGTTATTTTCAAAGATGTAGTTACTTGGAGTGCCTAGATAGTTCCTAGTTAACATATTTCATCCTTGTAGCAATTATGTAGCGACAATTAGCATTTCAGATATTTCTGTATATTCCATTGACAGGCTCTGAAGTTTCTATGGAAAATGATGATTATGAGCCCATCAGAATAGCTTCTAATTGCTTTCCTACATCTCTTTTTTTTTTTTTTTTTTGAAAGAAAAACTATGATAAAAAGCATCATGGTGCATTATTCAACTGTGCTTTTTCATATTCTAAATACACATTGATGCCCATCCCCTGAAATTATCATTGCACAGAAAACTGTTTTATCTCCAAAGTGTGTCTTCATGCTCCTCTTGATCTGTGTAGCCAAACACTCAATGAAAAATCACCATTTCAGTAGTAACACAATCCCAAGTCCCTTCTGCCACTTCTAGGTCGCGCTCAGCTCTCGGCTGCACTCCCTCACATTGCTGTGAATCAGCCTTTTTTGGAGCAGAGCATGGAATTGTGGGGGTTTGATGCAGCCATGAAAACTTAGAACATTTCTGTGGAGAGCAGGGAATATATCAGTGTCAGGCCAGGCTGCAATGGCCTTATTCAGGTCTGGGCCCTATGCCAGATTTCATGTTGTTTCATTGCTTCTGACTTGTAATGGATAATAGCACTGCTGTGACCAGTTCTGGAGGGTTTCTTATTTTAAAGTATGGGCTGAAAACTCTGTCACAGGATCAGTGACACTTCAGATGGTCAAATCCTGCTCTGTTGCATGATGCCAGTTACTAATTTCTTAACCTTACCATGAATTTTCCTTTACTTGTACTTAGTGTGAGACCAGTAGAAAGCGACAAGGAATTAATTTAATAGGCAATATATGTATTGCCATATTACTGATTTGCTCACTGCTGTTACTTAGACAAACTATTTCCTCTTTTTTTCAGTGTTTTTGGTGTACAGGTCATGCGAATCAAAATTTAACCTCCTCATACTTGGGTAGTTCATAGATATTTATATGTGGGTGTTTGGAGGATTTCTAGACTAGGGCAAAAACTTTTCATAGGAAGAAGATGAGAATATTCTGTGAGAGGCTCTGCATCAATGATGAAAAAGCCTGGCAAAATCTCCATCAGTTTTAGTGAGCCCAAGATGAAATGTTCATAAATATAGTAACTATTTGGATTTCAAAAGATAAATAAATATTTATTGCTAGAGATATATTAAGGAAAATAATTACTGAATGTTCTGAAATTAACTTTCTTCTGGACTTGTATCAAAATCTCTCCAAGTTACTTCTGCTATAAGATGTTAAAAACCCACTAATACATAAAAAGGAGACAATTTTTTTATTAAGTGCCCAGGTATTAGATTGCTTTCTCTAGAGTTGCCTGTGGCAGCCTCTTGGTGTCCTGCCAATTAATTTCTATGAGACTTTCTCCATGTAGGAACTCNGGATCTTTTTTTTTTTTTTTTTCTGAGCAATTTTTTGTTTTTTTTTTTTTTTTTTTTTTTTTTTTTTTGCTGTGCAATTTTCTTTTTCAATGCTTGTTTCTTGGGAAGTTGTCTCATAGTCAGATCTCTGGGAGGGTGTGAACCTTTCCTTTAGTGAGCCCTTGCACTCACTGTCCTTTGCAGCCCCAAATTATGTCTCTGTTGCCATGGCAGGTTTTCTGTGCAGGTGAAGGCTCAGAAATGATGTCCACAGCCAGGATTTGCAGGATTGCTCTGTGTGCCACCTGAGCCAGCAGCTGGGTGTCACACCAGGGGCTGCTCTGCTGTGTGTAAGGTGATCCTGGTGTAGTGTGGCACAGACAGTTTAAATAAAGTAGGTGGGTTGTTTGTTCAAACCCCAAAGGGGTTATTAATGGTTGTAATTTGTAGGCAGAGCTTTAGAAATGTGTTTTCTATGGTGCCTGGACTACCAAATTCAGATAGCAGAACTCTGCACTCAGGGTTAGCACTGCCACACCAATCCTTGCAGACCTCTGGACATCTGAACAGGGAGAGGCTCCTTGGGCAGTTGGGAGCTGCTCTGTTTCCTGAGCCTGGAGGGAAGGGAGGGGATGGGAAAGGGATGGGACTGCCTCCATCTTCTCCTGGGAGACTGCCAAGAGGAAGCTGCTTTAATTCTTGTGGAAGGCTCAGCAGTTCCCAACCATTCCAGCCATCTTTCTGGGCAGCACCATCCTGTTTCCAGGCAGTGTCAGTAGCAGAGGCTGAGGGGGTTTGGTCTGGATTTTCCTCCTTGGGGGTTGCAAAGAACTGTGTCGGGCCACTTTAGGAAGGTCTATATTGGGATGTGCAGGCTTCTATTGTACTTTGGGCTGTTCTTTTGCCCTTGATTAAATTTTCTTCAAATTCTTAAGCTGCTCTGCACAGTCTGGTCATCCACAGATGGAGAAAGTGGCCGTGTAGTGCCTGGAGTGAGATGGAGGAGATAGAATTCTCCACAGCAGCTCCTCCCTTCTCTGTGGGGTGACAGAAGAAACAGTTCCTCGGGTGCCCATAGTCTGAAGCTGTGGTTTATTAAAGTAAATTACTTTTTTTTTTTTAAAGTTATTTATTATTATGCTTTTGCTCAGTTATCAAATTGGAAGCAAATGGTGGAAGAATTTGCTTTGCATGTAAATGAGAAAGACTGAAGCTACTTCTCTTCTCTGTGGCACTTTGTGCACAGTTTCCTTAAGCCCAAATGGCTAATCTTACCATAATGAACTTGAGGATGCCTTTTCACACGAGTAGTTTCAGTGACTTTAGTGAGATTTCATGCATTAATAGACAAGTGAGATTTTACCTCTGA
Source organism: Serilophus lunatus (assembly GCA_013399895.1). Taxonomy (NCBI): domain Eukaryota; kingdom Metazoa; phylum Chordata; class Aves; order Passeriformes; family Eurylaimidae; genus Serilophus; species Serilophus lunatus. Next base: position 559,486 of record VXBA01002171.1, on the reverse strand, counting down.
GAGCACCGAATCCTTTTGAAAAAATCCTATAATGTTTAAATAGAAAAGAAACCAAAGAATTTATAGATTAATGACTCAAGCCTAAAGAACCTAAGGGAGGGTTTTCATAGTTTCTTTGAAACATCTGGTAACATTTTGCATTAATGTTTTGTTTACATGGGGTTAATAAACTGAGCAGAAGCAATAGGAATCGTAGGGAAGTAAGCAAGGTCTAGGAGAAGAGGCAGCAGAAACCAGCCTTATTAGCAGTCTATTAAGCAGTTGCAGTTTGTAACACTTTATGAAAGTTTTAATGGACATATCAATAATTATTCCTTTTTATGAAGTATTTAAAAATGGAATTTTCATATAAAGCATGATCATATATCCTGGATATATGTTAGATTCAAGTGCAGGAATAAGATTTTTGCACTGTGCTTTAGAGTTTGTCCAAGCATCAGTAAAATAGGTTCTCTTTCCTATTGTAGCTCCCAAATGTAATCAACCTAACCAATGGAATGTGGTCTTTCTCCACCTATAAATACACTAAACACATTTCGTGTAACACTTTGCAATCACAACTTGGGCAAGGACCCTGTCAGTCTGGTTGAGAAGGAGGCAGGCTGCCTGCTTTCTGTTTAATTACCTTGTCCAGATAATATCAACTTCAATCAAAAGCTGCTCATTCACTAGCATAGAGCTAAGTCAGATTTTTTAAAAGTTAAGTGATATTTATTAGGAATAAATCAGCACTGCAGGATTTGGCCCTCTGTGGTGACACTAATGGTGTATCTCAAAAAGAGCAAATATAAACCATGAAGAGCAGATCATATTTGAGAAGATGGTGCTCATATAAACTTGTTTGTTGAGAGAGTTAAGTATCAGTGATTTATTATTCTGCTTGTGCAACATAGAGCACAGAAATCCATGGGTCTGGATGGGAAAGCTGCACAACTGCCACTGAAATAGTGGGGCCTTTTTTCCCTCTCTGCAACAAGGATGAGCAGATGTTAAGCATCACTTCACTATTTTATGATTGAGATTTATAAAGGCTAGAAATATGGGTTGGAAAGTCTTTAGGTATGTTTTCTGTTAGGGGCTGATGAAAGAAATTAATGACATCTGGAATTTTAAAGAAAAGTAAAAATGGCTTCATTTAAAGCAGGAGTCATAAGAGCAAGATTAACGTTGATGGCTGATTCCTGAAAGGACGTATGGATTCGTGTCGTAAATGGTTATCAATGTCTGGGACAAGGAGAACTTGATTTAAAACAATTGAGTAGGGAATCAGTATATGAATCACTAGGAAAAAAAGGAGAAGTTAGCTGTATTTATGAAGTGTAGGAACTCAGGCTACATAATGAGAACTTTTTTGAAAGGGTGAAAATTCAAATAATTTGCATTTGATAGCCTTTCCTTGAGTAATAATTGTGCATGATTCCTGCAAAAATTCTATTCTCATAAGCAGTCCATGAATGTAAGAAAGTGTATTGCTAATTTTTCACTCTTTGTAATGTTTCTAATCATCTTTAATGGCCTTTATTATTATTCAGTTATTCTGTTTCAGAAAAGCCTGCCAGTTATGCCAAATTATGTATGGATACATGAGATTCTATGGATGTTTCTTCACCAGATACTAGAATGATAAGTGACTATTTGTTCTTACAAGATGACAAAAATGGATTGTTACAGATTCAGAGCACTTTATGATTAGCCAGTAACATCCCTGGCTGTACCTGCAAGCACATGAACATTTGAATCACAGAAATATGAAATACAGATTCAAAACGATATAAAAAGTTATTCTTGGGTTTACAGGTTTTTTCCAGCTGTTTGGTGGAGTGCCCAAGCAATCTGTGATTAGCTTTGCCATAAAGACGAAATCTGTGGGCTTATTTTTTAAATGTCTCCTACTACTTTTTAACCAGCACAGTTGTTGGAATTCCTTTCTGACATGAATTTTTATTTCCCCCTTCACAAGCACATACCCTGTCAGAATACTGGGGACTTGATTTAAGTGGTTATCAGTGTCACTGTAACACACAGTCATTTTCTGTTGCCTTTTTTCTCTCTGGCTGAGGGTCTGCCATCCTTATTTGCTTAATAAATGGGCAGTTATGGGTCTTCATTTTTTATGCTTGCTGCACATTCATGTTTTATTATTATTTTATTCTTTCTATTTATAGATTTTACATTAACATTTGATGAATTTTCCACATAAATGGCAATGCTTGATGTAATTCATATCACTCTTAATATGTACAATTTGCATATATTATCCCAAGCAATGACCTAGTAAATGAATTAAATAAGCCTTGGTAATAAGAATGACATATCTGAGCCCATTTTGACAACAAAAGCCAATACCTCACCAAAGCAGGGCAGTATTGAGAAAACACAGACACCATCTCAGAATGCACTGTTCATCCCAAACTCTGCTGCAAAGACACAAACACCTTCAGAGGGTAAACCAGTGTCTTAAATAAAGTAATGAAAGTTAATATTTTCAGTTCTTTCAATGAGCCCAATAAATCCTCCAATGAGTTGCATGTGGGGTTTATTAATTTTAAACCTAAAAACATTAACTATATCAATTATATAGAAGCAGAAGAGAAAGAATTGTAATTGCTTGCATTGTGCAAGCCATGCTGGGCTTCTGGCTATTCCTCCTTGAGGAGCTGCCACAAAACAGCCATTTAAGGAAAAGATACTTGATCACATTCAGAGTGATGGAGCAGGAGAGTTAAGCAAAGTCTAAGTATGTTTTTTTCTATATGTCTGCTTTATCTGATAACATTCCTGTGTCCATCCACCCCAGGCAACCCAGCTTGGAAAGATACATCTTCTGAAAGCTATAGTGGGATCCATTTGGATTGTGTTGCTTCCATAAGATGTGCTGAGATAAGATAATCATTAAAATTTATATCATTCTTGCAACAATATGACCATACCACCATATGACTTGAATAATATTAAGGAAGTATTTATTCCTTTAGTGATCGTTCAGTGTTAATATTAATTTACTGTGTTATTAAATCTCTCTGTTGTGGTCATGCTTTTGTTTTCTCAGTGATTCATATTTAGGTTATTGGACTTCATTCTGGTTTCTCACAGATTCTTACTTTAGCTTCACAACATCTATTTGTGATTTACATTAATTTCATGCTATTGGAATTATTCCCAGCAATCTCATTGTGAGGTTTTTTTCCTGTCCTTACAATTGTTCTTTGCTTTCCCTTTGGCAACTATGGAAATGTTAGGCTTTGCCTACAGAAATTAATTATTTCAGGCTAAATTTCTTTGTTTTGATGTACAATGAAACCATTATACCTTCACCATATTGAGAAAATGTATTTGTACATTTATCCCAGTATAATCTTGCTTGGTGAAATAACTTCAGTCAGTTTTTTGTTAGGCTGCTGAACCTTCCAACACTACTCTGCACATTCACAGTTTGATCAGTGACTGGAAAGACACATTTATCCATTACAAGTTATATTTGATGGATGTGGCAATCTATTTCCCTGGGTGGTCTTGATAAAACTTAAACCAAAAATACAGTCAGGACAGAATTGGCCATAATTCCTCAGAATTTCAGGGTAACATCATGAACACCCTTTGAAAGCCAGCATGTTTGGTGGGTTCTTTTTTTGACTAATGCTTAATTACACGTAAAGATCCAGCTCTCATTTGAATCCAGTTCTCCTCAACCACCTAGATGAAGAGGCAGCTTCCTCTGGAAAGGAACAACCCCAATCTATTTTATAGCAAAGGCAGAAGCTTTCCTGCAGCTGAAAACCCCATATGGAGAACACTCTACTGCCAAATTTCTATCTATTAAGTTGAATAAGATCCAGCATATGTGGCTCCCTTGATTGCAGTGCTGACCAAAATGTGCAAAGAGAAATGTGTTCTTTTAAACAGACAGCTCCTAAGACAATTTGGGCTCAAAGACTTATAAAATTAAAATTCCACCTGGATACATGTGACCATCAATGGACAAAACCCTGAAATCTATCATTTTCTGCTTCTGGAAAGATGCATTGCCTATCAGAGAGCAGAGCATTTGCTTCATTCTGCACTAGCCAATTTCTCTACCTCATTTTAAAGAGTAATTTAAGCCTCTTTTTTCTTTCCTTATTTTTTTTTTTTTTTTTTTTAGCCTTCACTATGCCTCTCTGATGACAAAACCAGTTTTCTAACTCCCAACTGCTGGTAGGTTATGTTCCCTGTTTAAACCTGTTTGAACAGTTCAGTGCAGACTGCAAAACCTACCAAAGAAACAAGGCAGTTGACCTTGACTGATATTTGTACTTGGGATTTGGTTATAGCTGGATCTGTTCAGCCTTCCCACACGCTTTGACTGGTCATTTTAGACTGGATCATTGGGCTGATCAGCTGTATTGGGGGGAAGAACCCATCTAGTTTTGTATCTCCAAACCCTCCTTAAAATATCTCCAAGCTGATGTTCAAAGCAACTCAGAAGCAATGTCTTAACTAGCATTTAATAGGCAGAAGAAATGCAACCAGTTACAACAGCAGTTTTTACAGTTAGGAAACCTCTATGGTCATTTTATTGCTGCCTCTGGTTTGGGAGGAGTCCTCTTTTTTGGAGCCTGTGTGTGCCAGCTGTGGCTGAGTAACAGGATAATCCAAGAAGATTCAAAGAGTTGGCAGCTACAGAGAAGCACATTGTTCCTCTGCAACACCTTAATATCATTGTGTGTCCATTTTGTGGGTGACAGCATTCTCCCTTATTGCTACTGCATTTATGCAGGGTCAAGTTTATGGAAAGTCTTTGAGAGACAGTGGGACATAGGCATTTAACCTGCTTAAGTACTTTTGTAAATCCCTTTGGACATCCACCTAAACTGTTAGGCACAGAGAGCTTTATATTTTCAAAGGCAAAGTAAGGACATTAACCCCTACAATGTTTCTGTGGTCTGTGACCATCTGTATGGATGAGAAGACTGAAATGAAGGAATTAAGGTTGCATGGAGATGTACAGGAATATGGGATCTCTTGATAATCAACCCTACAGTTATTTCCTTCCTGCTATTCTGCCTTACTGTTATTTGTAGATGATTAAAATTGGATCTGTAGACTTCCTGCACAAATGAAGTCTCAACTCTGACTCACCTGCCATCCGATTAAGAAAATATAATAGAAAATGAGGACATATCCCTGGTGTTTTCTTAGGTTTCAATTGTTTCCAGAGGCCCAGGCAGCATGGAAAAATGGTTAGTAATGCACTGAGATCGGACAAAATCTTTCACAAAGCATGTCTCTTTGAACAATTGCTTTTTGATATGATGTGGAAAAACCTTTTTTTAATTTAATCTGCCTGACTCCATCCATTGACTAAACCTCTACAATAAGAATTTGAGTTCAGGTATAAAGAGAAGGGCAGCAATTACATGCCAGGTTTTTTTAAGTGGAGAGGAGATTAGACAGATGCCAGCAGGAAACAAGTTTTGAACTTCTCTGTATTTGAGACTGTCAGTGTAGCCTTGGTCTGCTGTGGTCTGCTGGTTTGGAGAAAAACTGGAGATAAACAATAACTCTGACTTTCTCTGGTAATGTGGGGAGTGGCTGCACTGGCCTGTGGGAACCCCATGCACTGAGAGTGAATGATAAGTCCGCTCTGGAAAGGTGGCAAACAAAGATCAGTGAATAACTGCAGAGCTAAAGAACTGCACCTCCCATGAGAGGTGATCTCCAGACACCATTAGTGAAGTCACTCAGCACTGCTGGTCAGCCCTGGTCTGCCCAGTCACCAGTCCATGTGATGGCTCTTGTCCATGGAGGGATATGCCAAGGGACTGGATAAGCCCTGCAAAATGTGGAGTCAAGACTGATAAATCCCGTGTGCTCCAAAGGCAGACATCACCCACTGTGGGCACCTCCAGAGATCAAGCCTGTGGGAGAAACTGTGAGACTGTGAAATGCTGACTAGAGATGTCATTGTAAACTGTATCAGGAAAGCTGCACAGTGGGGTGTAGGGACTGTGGCCATTCCTGAGCCTGCAGAAGCAAATGCCAGGTTCAGAAACTTCTCCAGTCACCATGCAGTCCAGTTTAAGGATATGGTTGAGTCTACACTCACTTCATTGCCAGCATTTATATTGAAAAAGATAAAGCCAAGACTGTTTGGCAGGAGAGAAATTTAGTTTTTCTTCCGTTTTTGGGATACCTAGCAGATGGAAATAACCAAATAAAAGACTTCTCCTTGAAGAAGAGACACTAGAGTTCAGTATGTGTCATCTGCAGTCTTGAGCTCAGCTTTAATAAATTAGAGCTGCATAAGCATTCATTGCACAGAGCTGTGAGGAGCAAAGCTAGGCAGACCTCAGGAAACACATCTACTAATTTTACTGTTATTCATTATTATAATTTCATAATTTTACTCTCTTTTTCATTAACATTTGAGTCTTAAAAATGTCTTATGACTAGTTTAACTTCTGAACCCTATTCTCGATGTCTTGGCTTAAGAGGCACCTTAGAACTTTTTTAATTATCTGTTTGCAAAGCCTTTATTTTTTGGACACTGTACATCTGGTTAGGAGAGAGCTGCTGTCTTGAAGGATGACATTGAAGACGGCACTGGCTGTACAGCCAGCAGTAGCAGGAACAGAACTGGGTCCCAACCCATTGCCCTAAGCACAGGGCCATGCTGTGTTTCCAGTTGGAAAGCTCAGACTTTTTTTTTCTTAATTAATCAATCTTAGTATATTGCATATGTGGTACTTTTCTGGGTTGAAACCTGGTCTGTAAGATTCAGGAGGCTTATTTTCCAGCTTTGTCACTCTACTTTTCCTGCTCATTCAGTCTGGAAAGGCATTTCCCCATGGATCTTAGCATCATTAGAGATTCAGAAAGCTTGGATTTCAGATTGCTCCCCCTGCCTATTTTTCCCAATTCCTCTGCTTTCCCCTCTTGGACTTGCATTTGCCCAGGAGAACCAGAGAAAGCTGGCTTTTCCTGAGCCATCTGTGCAAGAGTAGATAATATTGTCATCAAGACTCTTGCAGGATTGCATTGCATTTCATCACCCGTGCGGTGTCTGTTCAGTGTTCATCCTGTGCTGTGTTGTCAGCTCCAGGCACGTGACCTCACTGGACTTTAAACTCTTGCAAAATATCATCAGGAAATAGCTTTGTGGTTTTCTCGATATGAGGCTCCTTTTCACAATGTCTCAAGTGCTCAGCAACTTTCAGTTGTGCATCCTAAAAATAATCGTTTGAAAAAGTAGAGGTGAAATGACAGGATATTAGTTTAAATTATTAATTTTTTTTTTTTAGTGATACTCAGTTGTGACTTAGGTGAAATCCTGGCTTCTCTGAAGTCAGTAGCAGAACTTGCAGTGGCTCTAATGAGGCCAGAATATCCTGGTGTAATCCTAACCACCTAAATGGGTGAAAGCTAGTAAAAGCTAATATCATTTCATTTCCCAAACGTAAGGAATATAAACAAGTTTTTCCATAAAAAGTAACATGCAAACATCTCTGATTGAGAAATATCCCTTACTCTTACTTGTGAGCTCCAATTCTCCTAATATTCAGATATACTGCAGGATTTATAAGCAGTGGAGCAGAACTTTGAGAAAGTTACGGCTGGTACCTGAGAGCTGTAACATTTACAAACACTAAATGAACAAACCCATATATTTTTATGTTTGCCATTCCAGACCCATGAAACTTATCTCAAAGGTTACGAGACAAGAGATTGAAAATGAATCTATTACACAATTGCTGCAGGGAGTTGCTGAGCATGGTAATTAATTGCTGGTGTATTCATTTGCGGCAGGAGGAGCAGCAGAAGGAAAATATCTCATTGAATTCAGAATTGTATTTATTCATGTATGCACTGTGGTGTTACAGCACAATTATTATCTGACACATTGGAAGCAGATTCGTGCTCCATTAGTTGCTTGAGCTATGTGCTATTATTGGATGACCTGCTACAAAAATGCACAAAACATTTATTTTGAGAGAGGCATTCTGGATTATAATTGATGCCTCAAGGATCTCAGCCTGACACCCTCTAAACTCAGCAAGAGAAGTAGGAGGCTCAACTTGGCTTCCTGTGTGGTTAGTGTATAGCCCCCCAAAATGCTGAGGTGTCCACAGAGGCAGGTGTGAGCAAAGCTTGGGGTCCCAGATCAGTTTTCCAATGGTGAGCTCTGGGTTTTTATCTGTATCTGGAAGGAGACACAGGGGCATGCCAGCCTGTGCTCTTCTGAGTTTCCAGTGCAGTGCTGGCACCAATCCACAAGCAGCTGCTCATCCAGCATTCCTGGCTAGAGGATCATTTCAGCAGCTATATAACATGTCAGCCAAGAGGAAGCAGGAAGGAAAAGAAAAGTAGAGTTCTGAAGTTAAAACTAAGAAAATAAAAATTGCAGGCAGCTGTAGTGTGGCAATGGCTGCTGATGGGGGTAATAGTTTATTCAGTGTATCTGCCAATAAAACCTCACAAATTCTATTTGGAGATTTTGCATTGTGAAATCTGACATAACAACAGCTTATGTAAAGGTTTATACTTTGGACAAGTTCTAAAAGAGTAAATATGGAGTAAATAGTGGCTGTGGGCAGAGCTGTGATGGTGTCCCTCTCCCAGGAATGAAGGGAATACTGTGCTTTGCATCTCATTAGCCAGTGCCCAGCTGTAATCCTGACCCCACCAAGCTCAGCCATGGAGAGAGTTGTGGAAGAGCAGAGGTGGGATGTGCACCATCTACCCACATGCCAGCTGTTTTATCTGGGAAGACATGGAGTATATCCCATCCTGCCACCTTGGAGCAGGGTGAGAAGAGAAGGCAGTGGGCACAGGGCTCTTCCCATTGCCCACCTTCTGCTTTCAGCATTGTCTCTGTGAGGGATGAAGGGCTCAGACCTGCCCTCGTGCTGCAATGAGCAGGGCACAGGCCCAGAGGAGCCTCGTGGATGCCAACCTGGTGGCTTAGAGAGGGCTGTTTTACAAAAAGGAGTAGGAGAATCAGGTTTGGAATCATTGTTCCTGAAGATTTTAAAAAGAAACCAACAGCTTGCTCTAGGCCTTCTAAACAAACAGCCTAAAAGAAGGTGGAGCTAACCTCACTTTCCACTCAGACTGATGAAACAAATGGAAGTGATGACAGGATTGTATTACTCTATTAATATGACAGATTTTAATTTGTGAGAAGAAAGGAACCTCATTCAGTGCTTTATTACTTTTAGAAATTCTAAAATCAATGCAAGATATGCCATGAACATCATTCTTGGCAGGCACTCATTGAGGTGAACATATTACTCAAAGATAGCTTGAACTGAATTCTGACCAATTTAGAAAGTAATAAGCAAGGCAGTCTGTGATCAGAACATTCAAAAGAAGAGACAGTAACAGAGTTACGAACAGATGGTATCCATAAATAAAGTTGAAATAATAATAATATTTTAAATTTATATATGATGCCTTTCAGACTGGAAAATCCCACAATGCTCTACAAAACTGATTTTAAAACACAAACTCAAAGTGGAATGCACCATTTCTGGTGTGAAATATGACAGTTGTTTGAGAGCCCAAGCAATGCCAAGTCATTTGGGACAAGAAGAGAATAAGAATTTTAGTTCATTGCTGTTGCAGTAAGAGCTTGAGTTGAATTTTATTTCTTTCCTCTCTTATAATCTATTTAATCTATCTTCACTGGTAGCATCTGGATACTCTGCTGTAATACATCGCTATTATCTAGAAACATCACTCTCTCTACTGTTAATAAGATGCACTGCTGATTTTATTTATCAAAAACTCTAAATGATCAACAATTTGTCTTTTTCCAATGCAAAAAAAAATTACATTCTAAGCAAAAATATCTCCCAAGGCCAAGTAGCAACAGTAGTTTGTATGTCCTTGTGCAGGGAATATTAAGTCCCATGTCAGTCTAAACCCTGAAACCCTTGTCTTTCCCTGCAGAATGTAATTACTCCTTCCAAACACTTATGTAGCTGAGCCCAACTTGAGACTGTCTTCTGATCTCAGATAAACCCAGGCAATCCTTCTGGCTTTAGTGGGATTATGCCAACATAAGTGAAACTAAAATGTCCCCCTCACTGTACGAGTTGATAGGTGCACATGGCACCGTGTGACGTTTGAAGGCTGCAATGGAAAAGTGCTGGAGAATGAGAGGGAAAACCATACACTGTGTACACAGAGCTAATGGAAACTATTTCAGGCAGCTCCAGCCTCAAATATTCTGTGTAGCCCCTTTGGAGGGAGAAAGATGTTGCATGATAGCTTGGATATTTGAGTGATTAGACTCTTTATTGTACAAATCCAACACAAAACAGAAGATATTTAATACTTCTGAATGATGAATGATACAATCTACTTGCAGGAATGGTGAAAACAAATCAGGAAGTGATATTGGTTAAAATTAATTCATCTTTAATACTTTCCTGTTCAGGTCTGTAGGAGTCATAGCCAGTGTTCTCGCATTCTAAGGTCACAATTTTGATAATGGCACCTTTGAGGATTCTTTGTATCAGATGAGTTTTATATCAAGCTTGTGGTAACTGCCCTGGAAATAGTAGAATTACTTCAGGTTACTACGGATACCCTGGAATACTGGAACGTTTATTAAAATTGAATTGTTCTCTTGGAAAAACAGGAAAAAAAGTTTAGTGATGGGGCATTATATGAAATTATATTTTAACCCTTGTGAAAAACAAAGCTAGCTTATACCCTTTGAACATCTGTACCTTTCTGGAAGTGGGCTGGATGTAAATATTTTCTGTTCATAGGAATCCCATGCTGGAATTCCTTGGTGCCTATGGAGGTTCCATGGTGGTGTGGGACTCAGGTGTGAGCAGATGGGCCGTGTGTGTGTGTGGAGAATAAGGTCAGCCTGCCCTGGGAGGGAACACATGAGCAGCACCCGTGTTGCCATTGACTGTTGTCAGAGCTGCTGCTGGCAGAGCATTTATCTGCATCTTGATGCAGATAATTTAGACAGCAAAATGAGCTAATAAGTTGCACAGAGGTCCTCATGGATCACCAGCATCCCTTCCAGTAAGAGGAAGTTGAAAGGTCAGTGGGTGCAACGTTGCTGTAATTTCAGGACTGTTTGTGAAAATATACTTGGCAAAACGTGCTGTCCTATAAATTAGCAGAACTTCAGCTGTTTCTGCCAGATTCATGTTCACTTCTACTATTTTCCAGTTAGACAATGTGTTTTTTTGGATGGAAAAGAAGAAGGTTAATATAGAAATTACATTTTACTTACGTAGCAAATATTACCGTAGGTGTGGCTTCAGATAACTGAATACTTGTCTTGAACATCAGAAAAGAGAGTTTTGTGGTTTATTACATAAAAGTTACATATTGAAAAGTCTACTTTTAATCCAGCATGTATCTACTTTCCAGTAAATACCAGTGTTTCATTTAACTATGGCAATTTTTTTAGAATTTCTCGGACTGTCAGCTGAGGTGACAAACTGTAGCTCATATTCATTCTTATTCATATCAGCAGGATGTGTGTATAAGCACACACATAGACACCTGCATGGACTCACTAGTGATGTAAGACTCTTGCAATATTTTAAAGTGTTCTTAAATTCAAACCTGCTTTTGTGAGACATTGGGCAGGCTCCTGCTCTTTTCATTTGCAACTTAGGATTTTACAACACAGTGCATTGGCTTCCTGATTTTATTTTTGCTGTTGGCTATCTGCAAGGGACCAGACTTTAGTTCCAAGTTTGAATTACAGTTTGTATTTTGAAAACACAGGATTGAACACATCAGAGTCGACACTATTGCCAGGGCTTTGTGTCACCATTTCATAACCTTTCAGCTGATGCCTGGAAGTTGTTATGAACAAGAACTGTCCATGTAGACTCTGTACAGTGAGCATGGTGACCTTGGGCTGCCTCCTGATGGACACGTGTTCACAGTTAAGGAGTCTCTCACTGTAACTGACACCCTTCTCATGGTCTGCGTGGAGGGCCTGAGTTTGGAGAGGACAGAGATACGGCACCAGAGACAGGGAGCACCTTGCAGCCTACTCCCAGATCCATCAGGCTCAGGAAACGTGGTTCAGAAAACACCTTCCTGTCCTTCTGGGCATTGGTTTGTGTTCAGAAATGGGGAAGCTGCTTTGATGTGGAGATGCAGATGTCAGGTCGGCCCTGTATGCCAGACTCCACTGACTCCCCTGGGGATTCTGACTTCTTTGAAATCTTGTAGGGTTGTGTTTTTTTTTCACCTGAGCTAAGGCATGAGGAAGAGAAAAATGTGTTTAGTTTATCCTTGCTGTTGTTTCTACTCTACCTTTCAGGTCTGTCAGAGTGGTAAGATACTCAAATGCTAAATTTATATGAAAACATAGACCCCCAAAACTTCCAAGTTAAATGCATTTCAGACCAGCTTATAAGAAATAGGTCGTTCAGTAGTCTGTTTTCTGAGTATTGTATTAGTTGTGTTTTGCCCCCAGCCTTATCTTTGCCATACACACTTCCAGTTTTTAGGAAACTGGTTTGCAGGTCAGTCTGCAGGTACCTAACTATTTCTGACTGCTTTAAAGCCTCATCATCAGCTGAAATTAAGAAAAAGGTCTGAAGACTAAACATGCACTGCTGCTAAATTAACCGCTTTCTATAAATTCCCTTTGAATGATCTCTTTTCTCTCTTCTAGAGGGTGACATTTGTTCTTCCAATCTGTGGTGAGCCCATGATGAGCTGGCTGACCACAGTAACTGTGCCCATCTCTCTGCTCGCTGCAGATTAGGAGCACGGGAGGGGTCTCTGCCTTCCTTTTATTTCCTTTTTTTCTTTTTTCCTTTTTTTTTTCTTTTTTTTTTCTTTTTTCTTTTTTTTCTTTTTTTCCTATGTCTTACTTGCAGAGCAGCTGGAAAAAGGACAAGGCTGAGATATTTCCTGAATGTTGCATTGTGCCTTGCCCTGCATGGTGTGCAGGGAAGGCGGGGAGAGAGGATGAAAAGGGCTGTTGGACTGACTTGACTCTTGTGTCACACAGCTGCCCAGAAAACAGAGGGTTGACAGAGATCGGGGCTTCAAAACAGGTTGGGCTTCCTTTCAACCTTTCCAGCACCAGACTGTGGAATAGTTACTGTTCCATATGATTTCTACTTCTGTCAAAGAAAATGCTTTTTACAGTAGGAAAAGCGCTTTATAAATAGTCTGTATTTATTATTTTGCTAGAGCTTATTCAGTATGCTGAACTTAGATCAATAAAATGAGAAGAAGGAGGAAAAATACCCAAAGATAAAAGAAACCCAGAGAGCTGTGCATTCCAGAATAAACACAGCACTCCTTGACGTGGTACAGGCACTGTTTGTGCCTGGCTTCCCAGCAGGGGTTCTTGCACATCCAGTAACTTTGTTTGTATTTTGTAAATTAGCAGATGGCTCTTTGATACAAAGGAGAACATGTTCCCATATCAGACTGCATATCTCTATTTCTCTCTTTCCCCTCCTCTGATATTAAATAGAGGAAGACTTAACACAATTGTTAAAAGTAAGGGAGAGATGGGAGAAAGAAAAAATATGTGTAAGTTAGCTGTAAAGTTCAATTGATGCTGACTGCAGTAAAGCAAAGAATATAACTGAACAGGAGATATTCTCATTTCTCATTTCCATAATTTCTGAGTGTGCTCCAGGTACATAGGGTATGTCCAGGTCACTTTGGGTTATCCTTTCCACTGTTTCTTTCCTGCAGAGGCTGCCTAAATCTCATCAGCTGAGGGAATTACTCAAGGAAGTGTGCAACTGCTGAAGTGGGGGAATAATTTTGTAACCATTTCATAAAATCATGTAGTTTGAAAAAGACCTTTAAGATCACCGAGTCCAACTGTTATCCCAGCACTGCCAAGCCCAGCAGTAAACCACAAACCCAAGTGCCACATCTACATATCTTTTAAATAACCTCCAGGAATGGTGACTTGATCACTTCCCCTGGGCAGCCTGTCCTGAGCTTGACAAACCTTTGGAGGAAGAAATTTTCCATAATATCTGAGCTAAATCTCCCCTGACACAACTTGAGGTAGTTTCCTCCTCTCCCATCACTTGTTACTGGGGAGAAGAGACCGATTCTTCACCTCCCAGCTACATCCTCCTGTCAGGGAGTTGTAGAGAACAATGAGGTCCCCTCTGAGCCTCCTTTTCCCCAGGCTAAACTCCTCCAGCTCCCTCAGCTGCTGCTCATAAAACATGTTCTCCAGCCCCTTCCTCAGCTCTGTGGCCACTTTCTGGACGCTTTCCAGCACCTCAATGCCAGGCTGCAGCCTGTGTCTAACGTGGTGATGTATGTAAGGCACAGTGCCTGTTTACCTGAAGTTGGGTTTGATCTTGGCTGGAGTTCAAGGCAGTAATTTCAGTAATGTAAAAGCAATTAAGACCAGCACTTAGAGACCAGATCTGGCTGAAGCATAGTCCACATTGTTCAAAAATCCCTCTTTTTAATCGCTAGACTGAAATTTCTTTGGAAATATTATTGCATCACTCGTCAACGCCTTGTTTACTTGAACCTTTGTCTATGCAGATAGTATAGTGATAAACCATCTTGTGATTCTCTCTGCTTGCAAGTCTAAGCAAAATATGTAAGAGAAATGAGTGTTCTTTAGGGCTGGCCTTCACTTTTTGATCTGTTTGTACAAGACCTGGCGTTGGGTCCTGGTCTGTGATTGAACCGTACAAGCAAAATGGTCAATAAATAAATAAATAAATAAATAAATAAATATATACTCTGAAGATAAAATTGTATTTACTTGCACTTTTCCCTACAGGTCTTTGCACCAGAAGTCTCAAATGAAAAAGTACTTGCTCTTCTATTACCACGTCTTTTTCCTCCATGTCTGGCTCCATTGACCTGACTGATGATGGGGGGATTTGTCATTGGCCCTAGTAGGAGTGATGGGTCCAAACCAGCTGTAATGGTTTAGAAAAAAGGAGAGAAGGCTTTCTTCTTCAGAAGCTTTGCCTGCCATGTAACTTCTGTCCAAAGGTAGAACAAAGTATGGCTACTTTTCCCTCGAACAATGCGTAGCAGTTAAGGGGAAAATTTGCCAAAATACCTATGCAGAGATTCAAAGGGTAGGATAAAACCAAGATGGATTTAATGGCCATTAACAATAAGTAATGCTCTAAGCAGAGGAAAAAGAAATTAAGAGAAAATTTTGCATTATATATAGGAAAAATACGTACCATGGAAAATGCATATCCAATACTAAACATGGGCACAAGTCCAATCCTTCTTATTTTACAATCATTGAGAGTGGCTCCATTGACTTCCAAGTGACTTGAATGAGAGCCAGGTCCTTCTTAATTCATGAATACTTCTCTTTAAAGTAATAGTATTCCTTGAACTAGGAAAGTAAGACAGATTTTTGGTAGTAGAACACTTGCCCTCAGTTCTTTATCATATGTATGATTCAAGAGAGATTCCTTTTCAAGGTAACACCAGGTATTGACATGCAGGAATTGATGGTGATTTGTTCTCTTTTCTAAGGATGGGACTCTTAGGACATATACAGGGTAAATTATACAGAGAAGTTTATGGAGTCACCAGTCTACTCTCAAAAATTCTCTCAGTATAATTCAAAGTGTGAACAGAAGGTAAATCATATATTAGATTAGTTTGCTCATTTTGACTATTTAGTAACTAATTCATCCATCCACTCCTCTTTCCTGCTTTGTCTTTATCACCTGAGCATAATTGTGTAGTTACTTGTAAGGAGTAAATCAGATTGGAAAAATGAGCCCTCCCACATTGCAGATCCGTGTCCTGAGCAGTGCTGCTGCCTGAGGCAGGTTGCAGAGATTTCATGGTTTTGTTGTAGTTTTTTTGTTTGATGAACATGTAAGACCTTTTCACCACATACTGTGTGCTCTGAGTTAAAACACAATTTCTGAACGTTCCTTTGACATACAACTGCAAAACTCATTTTCTGTGCCACAAAAACATGAATGGTGCAAAATTTGCATTTTTCATGAATATTCATTTAATATTTATAATTATTTTAGTCTTGCTTGCATATTCCCCTTGTTTTCTAATACTCAAACCAGCTTTTTAGTAATTAATTTAAATTTTAGCAGTAGCAAGTGGCACCTCCTATGAAGCCTATTACAAACATGGCACATTGTTCTAAATTGCATAATAAATAATCATCTAGAACTGTGACACATTCAGCAAAATGGCTCTCCTCCCGTTTGACAGGGTGAACGCCTGTGTGCTTTTCAAAGCAACTAGTTTAGCACTCTTCATTTACAAAGAGGGAAGGGAGAGGAGAGAGAAATGCTACTCTGAGAACAGCTTGTCTCATGTTGACCTACTTTCTCCACCAATCTGCGTGCAGCCGGAGCTGCTGTTGTGTTGACACTACATATCCAAGCTAAAGCAAACCCAGCAGAATCTGTGGCCTTAGAGATTGGCTCTAGAGAAGACAAAAGGCCTTCTGGGTCCGATACGGCTTTTGGACGTGCAGGCATGGCAGGGCTGGGATAGAGAAAGCTGATTTTCAAAACTGTCTCTTGTACCTCCCTTCCCCTGTGAGATCTAAAGTAGATTTTGCTCACATTGCGAGGCCACTCTGTGTCTAATCTCTGAGGTACATTTGTGTCTAAAGCAGGTGGTGTTGGTCCAGGGAGGGTCTCCTTATCTTCATGGGAGATGTGGTCACAGAACTAAATTTGCTACTCTTATCAGCATTTTCTCTCCCGCCAGGAAAATCAGGAAAACAAAGGAAAAGGGGTGTGCCTATGAGACATGCGAGGATGCTCATTTGTCATCTCTATCTTCGAGTCCCTTTTAGCCCCTAGAGATTATTTCACATGGTGCAAATTAGAGTAGCCATAGAGCTCCCCTAATCTCACAAAGAGGGGACAAATTTTGTGCAGAACCTACAGACCAGAGAACTAAACCCTCTCATGTCTAGAGATCTGTGCAGGGGTTAACCTTGTGCTGTTTGGAAATTGTTGGATTCGGAGGTTTAATTCATAATCTTTGGGGTTTATTTTTTACTAGCATTCATTAATTTTCTAGAGGACATAATTTTTTGATGCACTGCACATCTACAACTCCTGCTGCTTATAGCGGGAGGAGGTGCTGCTGCTACCTCTTGAGAAATGAGAGTAAAAAAATATGTTGTGTCAATCTGCATCACCACAGCAGTTTTATAATTTCAACCAATGTTTTCACAAAAGCTGATCTGTACTTTACAAAGCAAGTACTAGTCCTTTGCCCTCGAGAGCCTCATGTCCTTTAATGGAAATGAACACAATTTTATTCTTAGCAGCTTGTTGCAGAAACCTCCAGTAATGTGGCTTTTCACCAAAACGTCTTTTTTATGACTGGCTTTAACTTAAAACTAGAACCCCATTAATTCTGAGGAGGAAAAAGACACTCAAAGTTTGTTTTCAAAAATATGGCAAATATTTTGCACCATTCTGGGGATTTCTTTGTACAAATCCTCTTTTTTTTCCGCATCTCATCTAACGAGGGTGTCTCTGATAGGACACTGGAAAGACATCTTGAGATCCATTTTTTATTTGGGTCCTAAAGAAATGAAGTTGACCTCAGTTTTGTAAAACAAGTAAAATAATGGGTCAAATCAGAGCCTTTAAAAACACCCAAGTGAAGTGTAGTAGAAACTATTTACTGCTGGGTGAAATGTCACTGGGACTTTCTTGTACCTTTTCCTGGAATCCTTTGGAGGGAATTACAGCACAATGTGGTGGCATGTGAACTTCACTAACTTGTTCCATGGCACTCTCATTCCACAGCATCCTGCCTTTTATGAGCTGGTGTAATCTGCTTTCAAAGTGGATTAAAGCAGGCACCCATAGGTTGGGCTAAGTCCTTGGACAAAGCCAGCCTAGAGCACCAAGTGCAGTTATTACACTGAACTTCTCCCCCACAGAGATTTGGGTATTTTAAAATTCACTTAATGCAGCAGGTTCCACTTCCTAGGAACATGAATGGGTGAAAGTTTGACGTGGACTATTGTGCTGAATCTGTGTTTCTGGAGTAGAGGTTCTGCTCTCCACTCCAATAAGATTTCCCTGCTGTCATTGCCTATTGCTAAATGTTTCTTGGCTACCCAAATTTGCTGTCTGGTAAGCTGTGTAGGCCACTGGGGCAGGAAACTTCATGGGCTGTTTTCACTGACATGTGCCCTGGTTTTTAGAGGCTGGGGTTTGGGTTTGCAGGAGTCTTTTGCAGCGCTGAACCTCACAGCCTTGTGAAACACCTCACAAACCAAAAGTTCCTGCAACTCTGAGCCATGAAAGGCAATTGAGAGCTGCTATTATTGTAGCCCTCAAAAACTCAAGTACTTTTATTGGATGGTCTAAATGTATTGTTTGATAATTGTTTGGCATAACACCTATGTCATATGATTTCAGTTAGGCAACAACAGCTTAAACTATAATTCTTTTTTGTGAGGTGGCTTTCCTGTTGATATCTGCTAGGAATTAGGAAAAGAAAGTGTAGATGAAATTGTACGTGGATGAACTGAGTTTTAGAGATCAGAGACAATCACAGCAAAATAGTTTTGTTCCCTACACCTGCCATTTCTTTTATCTGTGCTATTTCCCAATATTTCTCATTAATTTACATTCATTTGTTTTTAAGCTTATGTTATTTAAGGAACTCTTGTAAACTACAGAAAGTGGTGGGAACTGAGAATCATGAATTCTAGTCCCACCTTTTGTTCATCATCATTTGGTGATGTCTGAGCTTGAGGAGCAAGGACCATGTCCAGACATGCACAGATACGGTAAGACAAGACCTGGACTTGTGCATCTCTCCCCTCCTTACCTTGACATCTGTGAAAACCCATAGCTGAAAAAGAGTTTCAGTCTCATCCAGCCAAATCAACCAGGTCTCTGATCTGAGTGATCTCTCAGGACTGTACTGCTCTACAGAGTGCAGATGTAGCCTGCAAAAAGCTGAGGTAAGGTGCTGTGCCAGTAGTCAAACCCCTCATTGAGAGGTACAAGGATCAGTTCCTTAACATCTGGGAAGATATTTGAAAACCTAAAGCAATAATTTTACAATTATGCTTAATCAGCACTGTGCATTTAATGTTTATGCAATTATATGAATGTTCATTGACAAATTAAGGACACATTTTAAAACTCCATTAGATGAGTCAGTAAATATAAAGCCTTTGTTCATCGGTATGTGGTTTATGATCCTCTACCAGCAATGTTCTACCTTGTCTTTTATGGATGTGTACTGGAGGGATGTGATGCTTTAATGACTCCTCAATCAGCAAAGTTATAGCCCAGTTCTTTCCCAGCATTAGAGGTTTGATTTGATTGTGATGGGTTTATTTCTGCTGAAAGCACAATCAATGCTTTGTATTTTCAATACCATGAAGATAAAGAAGCGCATTTCATTTTTCAGAAGGAGTATCACTTCCAGCAGGAGGAGAACAAGCAGAGCTTTCTAGCTGTATACATGAATAGATTTCCAAGAGTATCCTCTAGTTCTCTTGGGAGGTTAATTTTTAAAACTTACATCATTGGAAAACAAAACTGAATTAGTCAAGGGTCCTTTTATAGTCACTAATGAAATAGAGGCTCCCATCCTGCTGCCCAGGTCAGCTGCTACACATGGACTCTGCATAAGCAGCACCAAACTGGTAACCAGCCCTGCTAGAAAATGGGTCTGCACTGTCTAAAATTGCCCATGGCCTGCTTGTACTGATGCACCTGGTCTTTTATCTGAAGCAATGGATATCTGTGCAATAGGTGCTTCCCTTCTACTCAGAGCTCAGAATCACAAGGGTCCACTGTGGAGGTCTGGTCTGGGGATGTTGCACATGAGGTGTCTTGTGCTGCCCCTCTCTGTGCTGTGGATCTCCCAGGCTCTGTGAAAGCTGGGACCAAATGGAGCCATGTGCAGGCACAGCTGAAACCATACCAGGAGCGTGAATGCTGCACCAAAAGTTGTTAATTCCCTTAGTCACTCCAGTAAATCTCTTCCTGCAACAAGCGTGCAACCAAGAGTTGCTCCTTCCCAAAAGAGACCTGTGGGAGAACATTGATGTCAGAAAGGTTAAGTAACTCAGTCCATAATTGCAGGGACATGTCTGTAATTTCAAATTCTCTGTGAAGAAAAGGAAGACTTTTCTTTCCATTAAACCATGTGGCTGCAGATAGAATCTGGCTATCCCTTGCAAATCTTCCAGGTGTAAAAGTTTCCTCATTTGACATAGCATTTCAAGCCAAGGTGATTAGTAAGTCATAAATATAATGCTACAGTGATCCTTAAAATAAACAACATTCCTTGATTTGAAAATCCCAGGAGATGAGGTTTAATTTCTCTAACCAATCTGGGAATCTAAAAGATTTTCCTGCAGTGCCTTATTGATATAATTTGACCTTGCTCAGCAGTGGAGCTCCCTGGTGGAGGTGTGGGGGGAGGAGGGGTGTGTGGGCACACATGCAAAGTGCTCTTACTATGCCTGTATTCAAATTCTAATTCCATATTCTTGTAAGAACGATCTCACTGGGAACCAAAAATAGCACAGACAGAAAATATTCTTACAAGATGATTGTCACACAAATAAGAGGAGTTTCTCTTTAACCCATTCTCTTATCAGCGGAGCTCTCTGCAGGCTCCTTATCTTCTGACGGTGCTTTGCTTTAGCCATTGGCCAGGAATCTATTCATGAAAAGCAACAATTTAATAGTAATAAAATATCCCTCTGGTTTACAGCATGCCACTAATCTGGATTAAATGAAGTGTTCTTACCTTGTTGTAACAGTATAAAAGTATTGCTTTGGTGAGGGTGATTCGCTGTCTTTTTAACAGGGTGTGTTTGAGAGTTTTGGTGACTGTTTTTCTGGGTCCTTTCTGGCTTTAAACATCACCAGTTACATCTCCTAATGCTCTGTTGCTGTCTGTCCATGAGATTGCACAAAATGCATGTCTGACCCAAATTCTTCCTGCCAATCACAATTTCCTGTATAGAAAGAGGAGGTGAATTAATGGCGATGCCTCTATTTATTTTTATTACCGCAGCACCCGCAAGCCTCAGTTTTGGAAGAGACTAGGCTGTGCTAGGCATTGTAAATACCCAGAAAAAAAGGATGTCCTTCCAGAAAGCCTGTCCTCTATGTGCTGGAAAGAGGTGACAGAGGATGGTAAAGGGTGCAAGGAAACCACAAAACAACATTGTTCAACACACAAAGCAGCTGAGCAGTTGTCTTTATAGGCACTATGGCAGAGTAGAGGTGTGGGGAGGTTTAGGGGGCTCCTGCAAAGTGAGAGAAGCCTGAATTCACTTGTTCAAAACTCTAGTGAATGGTGTGACCTGGTAACATTGGCATATCCAAGGTGGAACCCGATCAATGCAGGAAATAGATCTGTCAGAGAGGGGGCCCACAGGCTGGAGAAGTGGTGTGTTAGGGGGCGGTGAGGTGACAATGGGCTTCAGAGGGAAAGGGGGCAGATGAGAGTTGGTCCCATGAAATCCCTGTTTTATCCAGGTTGTTTTGTAGGAAATGCACTCTGTAGACTGTTAAGAATGACTGTTAAGCTGATCTGTCAAGTTAGTGTTTTACAACGGTGTGTTAATTCCTGGACCTCTATGATAGACAGTTTCATATAAATAAAAACTATCATCCTGTTCTTTTATTTGTATTTGTTTATAGACTATGGAGAGAAGCTGATGGTTGCATATTTACCACACAACAGATGTTCAAAGTTCTCAGGCACATCATCTGCCCAATTGCCCATGGCTTTGTCTATTCCAATTACTTTTTCCCTTATGTACATATTGGGTTGCATTCCAGCTCTGAGACAAAGAGAGTTTTATTTTTTTGCTCCTCCCTGGAATTCTTGAGGTCCTTTGGGCTTCTCACAAGGACTGTTATATCCTGAAGAAGGGCTCTAGAAAGAGCCCATGGCAGTAATTTGTAAGAGAATGTCTGACAGGCTCTCAGTCAGCAGGTCTGGTGGCACCTCTGATGTTTGAACTTTCCATTTTGGGCATGATCCTCAGCTTGCCCATGTTGCTTTTCTCCAGAAAGGCAGCTATACCTTGAATATTCCAACAAGACTTTCTCATACTCACTGTGAGAGGACTTGGAAAAAACAGTCCCAGGAAATTGCTGTGCCAGCTAAAGAGGGCAGAGTACATGGTTAGAGCCTGAGCACAGTGGAGAGATGGATGCTGCCCAAACAAGCAAAAATGTTTTTACTGTCATAAGCAGATGAAGAATTACTGTCCTCCCTTCTTTTTGGTAATGGTAACCTTGGATGGACCTGGCTTCTCTATGAGACAAGCACTGCCAGTGGACTTCACTGAGAACACTGAGAAGGATTTGGGAGATGCACTTCCCTGAGAAGAGACCATGCTGCTGGGGACCTACCTGGTGTTACCTTGGCTGTTCATGATACAAGGTAACCTGTCTTCCTGGGATTTGGGAGTAGGCCCCACATGTTTTCCTTGCATACTGAGCTAATGTGCTGCCGAGTTTTTTGTCCTTGAAGAAACCTTTACTGAGTAGTGCTTACCTGTTCCATTCTGGAATGAGCAGGTGAGGCAAGAAATCTGGGATCAGCTACACTTGCTGTAGTCAAGCTCTGACTCAGAGCAATGCAGTCCTGCAGGGGATTTGATGCCATGAGAATGCAAACCAGTGCTAGGAAACATTGCATGGAGCAGAGAGAACACAACTAGCTCGGAGCAGCCGGTTTTGACATTGGACAATCAGCCCGGCACAGTGCAGCCAGCCTGGGATCATCAGCCATGCTGAGAGGCAGGATAATTAGGCAGACACAGAGATACCCTGCAGATATCCTTCTGCAGCTCTTAACTATTCTTAGAAAACTTTCCCTAATATATAGCTTATATATTGCTCCCTCTGAATTCAATTAATTCCTATGTTATCTGTCACATATTCTTGTTTACTATGTTGGAAACTCCTGTCATACTCTCCTGAGTCTCCTCTTTTCCAGACCACATGGAAAAGAATTCAGCCTTGCTGTATGGGAGTATATTTTCCTCTCAAATTTTTCTACATTTTTGGTAAAATACGGTGTTCCAAATTGCACCCTAAGAGAAATTTCACTGATGCTTAATGAAAAGGAATAATTGCTTCCGATGTCGGACATGCATTGGTCATATTAATACATCATTGAATGAGCTTTGCATTTTTGTTGCAGTGTGTCAGTGTTGAGTCATATTCCACCTGGGGTCCCTCATAACTCCCAGCACTCATTTTGCAGTACTCTTATTTAACCAATCATTTCTCATTTTGTATTTATTTGATTTCTCCTTCCTTTACTTACTGCTTCATGCTTGCCTTTGTTGGATGTCTTGACTTTATTTAAGGCTCTTTATTCCATTCATCGAGACTGTTGAAAATTCTGAGAGAGTCTTTCAAAACAGTCACAACCTTTTGCAGCATCTGCACCTACTGCACTCTCCTTTCTATGAGCTGAGTCATTAGTGAGAACACTGAATCGACCTGGATTCGGGACAGATCCTTAGGGGACCTTGCTTGATACGTCCCAATACATTCAATACCTGTGGGAGGAAAAATTGGTGTTTGAGCACAAGCTTTGGTCTTAATTCAGAACCAGTAAGGTGTTAGGGCAGCTCATGTAGCCGTCTGAAACAAAACCTCAGCCTCATACAACGGGATGAACAGGAAAATACACATGTGCATCATCTGTACCAGCCATGCCGTGCCTGCCCCCTTCCCAGCACATGGCATCACACACTGCCTTTGCTCCCTGAATCCACACAGTATCTCAGAGGGGGTTATAAATATACATCCTCCTTCAGTTTGAAAAGTAAGAAGAGGATGCAGATGGGTGAGAACTGTTCCAGTGAAGCTCCCGCTCTTGCCTGGCGCATAATGAGATCAGAATGCAGGCAGGAATGTGTGGAGGAGTGAGCTGGCAAGGATTCACCAGCCTGAATTATTCTAAGCCTATTCCATCCCTANTTTTTTTTTTTTTTTTGGCATGTGAAGGTGCTTTATGGAGATGTTTCTGTTGGAACATAAAATTCAAGCTCTCTTTTTACTACAGTAGCAAATTCTAGTTGACAGGATATTGCTCTTTGGGTGAGTTTTGGTGTGCTGGGCTTCTTATCATAGCATGCTTTGCTCTGGTTATTTCAGAGCACTTGGCATTTCCCTGCTATGTAGCCAATTTACTGGCTGTTGGAAAGTATGAATTTGGATATTTAAAAGGATCCTGGATAATTTCTGATGCTAATATAAATCTAAAAAAATCCCCTAAACAAAAAATGGGGTGGGCATAGCCGTATCACATGAGCTATCCAGACTTGTTTACATCCTGATTTGCAAAAGATGCATCTTGACCCCAGTGTAACCTTGAAATCTACACAGGGAGAGGAAGTGCTATGTAAATTAGAACAGCCAAAACAAAACAGCCAGACAGAAGCTGAGTGTACAGAACAAGCTGAGGAAGCACCCAGCAAACACTGTGCTAGGGAGAAGAAATGTGCACAGTTTTGGGGTTTTTTTTTGAGATTTAAATGGCTATGAAGACAACCCTCATTAACAAAAAATAGCATTGCTGGTTTTACAAGAACACACCCATTTTCCATAGTAGAGGAACAGTGTCTTCCAGCATCAACTATGCTGCAAACCCTCCCAGGGAAGCAATGCCTTAGGGAGGACTGGTTCAGAGTGCCTAGGGAAAAGTACCCAAGCTCTCTGGCTGCAATTTAAATGGGTTTTGAAGATGACAGTGATGTCCTGAGGGCCCTGTCACGGGAGCAGAGCAATGCACTCTGCCTATAAAGCACTTAATAGCAGTAAAAGGATGGTGGTGGTTGGCAGGTCTTATTTTATCCTCCAGTGGTGGGTAAAGAAGGAGGAGAGCAGACCAAAGGCTGTGGGTCATCCAACCAAAGGCTGTGGGTCATCCAGGAGTTCTTCAGTGGTCGTGGGGCCATGTGGTTCTCTCTCTCCTGTCCTACACTGGGACGCAAGTTTGTGTGGCTGACCCATGAAACTGTGACTGAGAAACAGATCTAGAGGAAAAATAATGTGATTTTTGCAGTGGGTTGAAAGGTTTCCACCTGATTTAGGTTTTTGTCTGTTTCTTACACACACTCACAGCTGCTGGGGAAAGGGGCCCAGCCCAGCCAAGCTGACAGAAGCACAGCTGCCCCTAACTCTGCTTCAACTCCTGAAATGACAGCTGTGGCTTGGCCTCCCCATGCTTTTGACAGTGCCTGGGATCTTGCTCATGTGCCTGGCTGGCATCATGGTTTAGAGAGTTGAATCACCCAAGGACTTCTCCTACAAGGTGGTGCATCATCCCTTTCAGGTCCCTGGCAAGGTCTGGTGACCAGAGAAGCAGCACAAAGGAGGTCACGAGCTGCAGTTTGGCATTGCAGCACCCTGAGTGTGTCCATCCACAGCCACACTGGGCTGCTCAGTGTCTGTGGGAGCAGCTTCCTCAGGCACTCAGCCATGTTAGGAGAGTGTTATTGCTTGCCTTGTTATTTGGAGCCGATTTCAGGGGAGGCAAAGTGATTCCCATGCAGACTCCTCTTGGCTCTTTAACCCACAAAACCGTTAATCTCTGAATTTTAATATCTGGCAGGAAGGAGTGCAGCAGTTGTGAACAGTATTTTAAGCCTCAGGGAATTGCCTGGTCCTCTGCAGGCAGTTGCAGAGCCCAGTAGAATTGCAGCTTGTATCCATGAGCATGTTCATAGCCAGCAAAGTTTAGGAGGCAGCAATGACATAAAATGGGGTCAAAAAAAGAGATAATTGCATGCCCGTGAATTGCCAATATCCTTCCTGAAATCTCCATTGAACAAATTCTCAGCCATGTTACTTTACTGAAGTGACCGTGGAGAGTTCTTACCCAGCATGAGCATTGTACTCTTCCAGGAACAGCAGGTTTTCTTTTGCCTGGCATCAAATTTATTGCTCTTGTAGAAATCAAGTTGTTCATGGAGCAGTGTTGACCTGAGCTGTTGTGCTCAAATGTTTGATTCCCTGGATCATCCTGGGCTCACCAGGGGCCCGACTCTTCAAGCCTTTCTCAAGATGATGTGAACGGTCCACTTGTGGGTCAAGTGCTATTCATGAAGAACCACAGTGCCAGAATTTGTTCATGCTGTTGAGAAATAAGAATTATATTGTGCATAATGGCGTCTGCTGAACTCTTCATAGCCCTTGCTTGCCTGCTGTCCCCTGGCTACACGCACACACACACGATGTACACTGTTACTTTACTTTATCAGAATACGGACCATCACTGTTTAAGTGTAAAATGACTTTTTGGTATGTATATATATATGTAAGCAAAATATGTTTCCTGTGAACACTAATTGACATGAGAGTCTTACTTTAAATGCAGAGATTTTAATTGTAGAAAGCTTCCTCAGCCACTCAGCTGTGTATTTGTACAGGACAAATCTGAAAGAAAAAGTAAGTGTGGGAAGCGGAATGGATTTTTCAAAGTGAAGACAGGGAGGGAAGTTAAGGAAATATTAAGGCAATCAGATTTGTCCTTTGTTCCATTCCACGACAGGTCTGTCAGTTTTCAGGGGGTTGTACACCATGGTTTGGGTTGGAAGAGATCATCTAGAGATCATCCCTGCCATGGACAGGGACACCTTCCACTGGATCAGGTTGCTCTGACCAGCCTTGCCTTGAACACTTCCATGGATCCTCTGGGCAACCTGTGCCATGGCCTCACCACTCTCACAGGGAAAGAGTTTCTTCCTAATATCTAATCCAAACCTATTGTCTTTCAGTTTGAAGCCATTTCCCCTTGTCCTGTCACTCCATACCTTTGTCCAAAGTCCCTCTCCATCTCTTTTGGAGACTCTTTAGGCACTGGAGGAAGCTATAAGATCTCCCTTTTCCAGACTGAACAACCCCGACTCCCTTAGGAGTCTTCACAGGGCAGCCCTCTGAGTATGGCATCCTCTGGACTCACTCCAACGTCCTTCTTGATTTGCCTGCCCCAGGGCTGGACACATCATTCCAGGTGGGGTTTCACATGAGTGTAGTAGAGGGGCAGAATCCCCTCCCTGGACCTGCTGCCCACACTGCTTTGGATGCAGCCCAGGACACTTTTGGCTTTCTGAGCTGCCAGTGCCCATTGCTAGATCATGTTGGGCTTCTGATCAACCAACACCCCCAAGTCCTTCTCCTCGGGGATGCTCTCAATCCATTCTCTGCCAGCCTGTTCTATTCCAGAGTTGTGCTGTGGCCAAGCCTTGCTCTAGCTCTTACCTCCAGTCCTGCTCTGCAGCAGACCAAGTGTGAAAGGCTGGAAAGCAAATGTCTCTCCAGTGGAGACCACAGGGTTCAGTTGCGTCTGAAAATTTGACTTTTGATTCATTCTCTCTTCGGATTTTGACCATGTGGCAAATCTTTATTCCTGCTTGCACAGAAATTTATGAAATAAATGGGAAATGTATCTTCTTAATATTTAATTTTCTTGGTGATTAAAAGAAATTAGTTTCAACCATTGAGCAGTCTAGGAAACCTCCATTAATTTTTGTAAGAGACTACTTGCCTGACTTCTTTCTGTGAATTTATATGAAAAGAGTAATTATCAAATCTTCTATCTGTGTGTTTTTTGATAAGAATATTTCTAGTGTGAATAATCAGAATCTGAGTAATAATTGAATGCTAATGCAATAAATATAAGGTAGTCCATACTTCATCAATAACATCTGGATTGTGGAGTTAAAATAGTGGAATGACAGTGCCCAGAAGTATTTTGGATAGAAAACTTATTTTTAGATTTTCAAAGCAACTAGGCAGAATCAGGAATGTGATTCAGAACTTGCTCAAGCATTTGGATGTTTAGGCCATGTTGGCCTACATTGCTTGGGGAAATCTGGGCCTCTCATTTTGAAAGCATTACTGAAGAGATGAATTTGTTGTATTCTCTTGGTTTTGAGACAGTGCTGAGATAATTTACAATGATAACGATGTCACTGCTGAGCTAAAATGGAAAGAACTTTCTTTCAGTATGTGTGTAATGAAAAGTGTGATGTTTTCAAATACTGAATGACCAATGAGTCAATATTTCCCCAACATTTTCAGACACAGTATGATAAAGTAGTCTTTCAGATTACTGATTTCAGGTTTGTATTAATCTTTTTCATCACACCTTTATAAGTAAGGCTTTTGTTATTGCTTCCTTTTGGTGCAGTGAACCAGTAATCTGATCTCACTTTTTGAGACTTAAGCATTGTTCCATAAATACAGCTTTGGGCTAGAAATTATTTTAATTTTTGACACTTTCCATATGACTTTCATTGTTTGTGCCCACCACTAAATTATCTCAAAACATTGTACCATGGCTAACGGCAACATTGAGTCTTTCAGAGAAATGTTAAATTCTTAGGCAACATTTATTCATATATGATTTAATAAGACAGCTCAAGAACTAGATGAGTATAATTTGAAAAATGAAAGTAGAAGCAGAAAATTATTTGCTTTCCAGCCAGAAGTGAAACGAGTTGTGGGGTTTTTTTGACTGCCATCTTCTTTGTCTTCCCTGTGGTTCTTTGCCATACCCCAGTGAAGACAGAATGGTGGTGACTCAGCCATGGACAGTGTTCAGAACAATCCCCACCAGATAACCACTGCATGAGCTGATTGCTTAGGAGTGCTGCTTATTGCACCTCATCCATAGGGCTATGATGGAAGGAGATTGCATTTGGATTTTTGTGGTGCGTGCAGCCTGCTCAGCCCCACACTGGGTGATAATGGCTGACCCAAGTGCCAGCAGAAATTATATGGTACCTTATAGGTGACCTTTTTACTATATGGGGGAGTCTGGAACACCCTTGAAAGAGTCAGAAATGTGGAGTAATTTGCCAACTGTTCCTGCTAGACTGTCTTTTCTCACAAATAAATCCATTAACTAAGGAGGCTGTCAGTTTTGTCTGAGTTTTGATTGGTAAACAGGGTAAGTAAAGACTATGAAAGACAATGAGTATATCAGCACTGCATCACTGATAGGGCCCCCAGAAGTGAGCTGTTGGTGATCCCTGTGGTTCAGGATCTGCATGGGCTGGAGCTGCAGCAGGACAGGTCTCAGTATGGGCTGCAGAATCCATCTGAGATGCTGGGTAAGAGCTGTGCTGATGGCCCAGTATCCTGCAGTGTACCATTTCTATCTGAGGAGACCTATTTAATGGAAAGAAACCTGGAAAAGCCTTGAACAAGCTACTCCCAAGGTGCTGTAGACCTTGCCTGCAGCTCAGGGCAGGTCTGTGCCTTACAGGCATTCCTTGCTCTCTGTCAGTGTTGCTACTGATGTTTTGTATCAGATCACATATCCTAGGTTTTTTCTGATTCTCCTGTTGACAAGACTTTTAATCTTCCTTCACATTTCTTGGTTTAGTCTGTAGTTGCACCTACACTTCTGCCCCATGGTTGTGTGTGCCTGGGATGTGGGGCATGTTCACTGCTTCCCTTCCTGAGGAAACTCTCTGTCTGTCTCTGTGTAGGGGCAGCATGAGCAGGCAACACCATAAAGAATTTAATGAGGTTAGGGATAAGTTTCAAAGCAGATATAAGCCTGGAAAATGTAGACATAAACAGAGCTTGCCATGGGGCATATGTGTCCTTATGCTGCTGCTGAGGACACTGCAGAGGCAGCCACTGGCTTCAGTCTTAAAGGCCAAGCTCTGGGCTTGGATCACAGCACTGTGACAAGCTCTAAACTCTGCTCTGCTCTTCCAGGCTGGATAATTTATATGTACTTTGTTTTTTGGCTCCCACGAAACAATAAGGTTTCACTTTTACTTTGAGCTTCACGTCAAATTTATACTGGCCATTAGTCATATCCTTTAAATGAATCAATAAATACAAACCAAACTGGAACTCTGCCCCCTCCCTCCTGCCAGTTTGCAACGTGCTATGAAAAAATGCTTCCCCAGCAAACTCTTGCTTCTTGCTAAATAGTCTGACTCATGTTTTCTGGTTCGGGGAAAAGGGAGTGGCATCCTGCAAGGCTGCAAGCCCTGCGCAGCTCTATGTGACGCAGTGAGTGCATAGGCTGTGTTCGCCCACTTTTATGAGGGAAATGTGATTGATGGCAAATGGGTTCAAAACATGGATTATAAAGTCATAGTGCAAGTAAAATTCATGTGTTTATAAAGAAGACCTAAAATACCTTTTTTAAAAAATATCAATGAAGGGCTGCTAAAAAAACCCCCAAAAAACCTGACTCAAGACTGATGACTGAAAAAGTGCAAGTATTCTTATAGTTTCCAGATTATTTCCATTCCAAGGTGTTTGAAATAGCTACATTTTTTAAATTTTTGTGGGTTTTTTTGGGAGTTATTCCTGCTTAGTAATAATTTCCAAACTTTCTCAGAAGTATGATCAAAATTCAATCAAATATTTATCCATCTTAGCAAA
This sequence comes from Serilophus lunatus, assembly GCA_013399895.1. Lineage (NCBI taxonomy): Eukaryota > Metazoa > Chordata > Aves > Passeriformes > Eurylaimidae > Serilophus > Serilophus lunatus. The sequence continues at coordinate 529,112 of VXBA01002171.1, read as the reverse complement.
AAAATATGTAGATTCTGTCAATACATTTTAAAACTAGCAAAGTAACATTTATAAAAATCTTCCCCTCAAATTACGACAATGGAACTTTTTTTTCTTTTTAGACACTGTTTTCCTTTGTTAGATTTTTGATCAAGTCTCTTGCTGCAAGAACAAGATCCCAGAAATAAGCAGCTCTTAGTGTATTAATATTAAACAATCTGTAATTTCAAAGAAATGGAACCAAGTTGTTAACCTCAGGTCGCCTAACATTATCCAGCCTAAAAAGCCTGAGTGTTTCTTTGGGAAGCATTTTCATCCCCACAGCTTACAGCAATCTTTGTATACTTAGCAAGAAAAACTAGCCCAAGAACAAACCAAAACCAAGCCTCCAAGGGTACAAATTGGCCTTTACTGGTCCAGTGCTGTTCCTTTCTAGTTTAACCAAGCCATGAGATGTTAAAAAATCATCTTTCCCCCTCTCCCAGGAGATCCTCATGGCAATGCAGTCAGTCTGCTGCAATCACTGAGCTCTGCAGAGCCCAGCACATGATGCCAGCAGTGCAGTGCAGGCATAGAGCAATGTCCTGAGGTCCGGGGACATCAAGGTGGCACCATCCTCCCCACCTTGCATCCCACCTTCGACTGACTCAGGATCTGGTTCTGTTGCTTCATATTCCAACCTTGGTCCTAAAAGGGCAGTAAAATCTTTTGAAGATAACAATCATCTCCTCTTGTGAGGGGATATATATTTTGTGCTGATCCCAGGAACCTCTTTTAAGTAGCAAGGAATCAGTTCTTCTCCTGGTATTGAGTCACAACAGAGAGGGCACGTTAGAAATTGTATGCACCTCAAATTTCTTTAGTCTGAGTGTTTAAAATTTATATAAAAATATAATAAATAATAACTTAAAAGTCTAATAATTAATATATATTAGAATACAAAAAAAATCCGTGCAGAAGGTAGGAGAATTTCAGAATTGAGTTGATTATGGAAGCCCTGTTATTTCTGTACAGGTAAGTATTGTGATCTTGGACTACACGGCCCCATTTTGCCTCTGCCAGCCAGCCTGCCCCAGTGCACAACCTGGATGCACAAGGGAGACAAATTAAGATTGCATGTGCAGCTGTAAATGTGACATTTGGGAAGTCTGAAATAGAACAGAAATAGCATTATTTTAATGTAGCTTATTGTATGCATGCAAATAAGCTTATGGCTTACATTCACCTCTCAGGTGCTGAAGCTTTGATATTTGTTATACTTAGTGGCTCTGGACTTGCCACTTCTAGAAATTGGGGTGAAACACAGTGGTGGAATGAGGATTCAGTTCCTTGGGTTCTTCCACTTTGGTTAGGAGAATTTCACTGCCCTGTGAATCAAATTATTATTGATATTGACATATTAACTCATTACAAGTTTGGAAAGACACTTGCTATTAATTGTGTTCTGCTTAGTAAGAATTTTTCCCAGTTTCCTCTTTCCTGTCCTCATCTGCCTCTCTGCTGAGTATCACTTTCAGTCAGCGCTGCTGTGGGACCGGCTGTTTGTAAAATTTAGTAAGTTGTTCAAAGAATATCAGATTTTCTTTCTGTGGAAAAAGAACTTTTTATAAGCCTTTACTAGTCAGATGACAAAAAAGTTTGTAAATCACATGCAATGTGTGAGCTCACATTGTATGAGCATCTTGAAGGACGACCAGAACAACTCAGACATGGTGGCATCCAGCTGTTCAATTTGTCTGCCCATGCCTGAGTTACTGAACAGCCCAAAGTTGTATGTACAAGCCATCCTTGTGCTGAAGGGGCACATACAGATCACTAATTCTGAAATCTGGTCTTTGAATGATAAAATAATAAACAAATATTACTCTGCTTGTTGATGATAGAACGTGAAATGAGAGTAGACCATAACATCTCTTTGAAAGAACAATTTTTTAATTATTTATCAGGAAGCTTTTAAGAAAGTAATTGCGAAAATTAAACTCAAAACCTTATTAACAATCTGCTTATGTATAGGAAAAGTGGGGTGGTGATGTCACACAAAGAGGTAGGTTGCTGGGAACGGACATTTTTTGGCTCTGCTGTTCTTAAATGAATGCATTGACTTAATGGGAATAAAAAGTGATAAGGACTGTGGTGTCTGCTGGGAAAGGGGAGCCATGATCTCCTTTACTCCAAGGTGCCAACACTTGGGGTGGATTTGTAAAGTGTTAGAGGAACTTAGAAAACATCAACCTGTCCTGGCATGGAGAAAGGAGAGATAGAGGATATGCAGGAATGGTGTGTTTTATCATGTTGTTGGACCAATCATAGTCAGGCTTTATAGGTCTTCTTTCTCATTTTCACCTTTGTTAATGAAGTTTTTGCATGTTCTAGAGCAGCCATAAGTCTGTGCACAAATTGTTACTGCTTTCTTCAGAACCTCGTACTTAACCTTTCGTATAACTTAACACAAGTTGGGTCAATACTCACCTTATTCTATGAACTGGGCTACCAAGGCATGCGTCAACACAGTTATTTTGTTTTGATTTGTCTTGATTGCATTAAAAAAATTCACCTGGAATATAAAAAAAATATGGCAAATATTTTCCATCCTCTGTTATCACAACTATTGCTTAATTCCCTAATGAAGATAAAAATGGATTATTCTGCTGTGGAAGGGGAAAAGAAAATAGTCTGACCATATGGTGTCATCTCCATACAGGAAGTTTAAAATAGAGTAAAACTGTTTATCATAGATATGACAAAAAGCAAAAGCATTTTACCACAAAGTGATGACTCTTTTTTTGAGAAGGTGCTCTTTATCCCAGAAACAACATAAGCATGACATGATGTGGCAGTTACCATGGCAACTAATTATTTTTTATTGAACAACAAGAATAAGCACAATAGCTTCACAAACCCCAGCATATCTTGGCAAGCAAGTTAAAATGTCCCGGGGCACCATCAACATGTGCAGTTATCTTTTCCTTTTTTTTTTTCTTTTTGTATCTTTCAGAGTTTTTTTATTTCTTGATTATGAGCAAATATATTTGATTATGGGTCAGAAAGACTGTGCTTCTTTTTAATCTGACCTCTTCCTTTGCCAAAACCTCCTCTCGACATTGTTGCGCTACAGATGCGTCGTGGTCATTTGAGTTACAGCAGGAGATGTCTGCCTTGGTTCTGCTCAGGAATTGATGAGCCCACATTTTCAGAAGTTGCCCAAGTCAGGAGTGAAAGGTTGACAATTTAGCTGACAGGAGAACGTGACAAGGAAAACAGAACAGATGGGGCCTCTGAAAATACCATTCTTTAGAAGTATGTGGAATCAATTTAATCCACAATAACAGTACAATGAAGCATCTTATTCTGTAATTACGAGACTGAAAGAGAGATGGTTTTGATCCAGATATTATTGATTTAGTAGACTGTGGGTAATGAAGTAATTCAGAAATTGTAGTCCCTGGTTCAGGCCTGGCTAAAGTCAACTGTGCTTTTTTTTATTTAGAGACCCTTTTAATAAATTGGAATGAACTTTAATGAACATCACACCAAATACATGAGTCAAGGGTGATGTATTGATGTTATCAAAGTTGATAGAACTTTTGCTGTGTTTGCACAATGTTGTCCAGATAGAGAGGCAAGGAGAAAGTCCCTTACACATGTCTTCTTTAACACCCAAAATTGTGTGGGTTTGGATAATTACTTCAGAAATTCTGGTGTTTACAGTAGAAAATATCTGTGAGTGAAGGTTCTCATCTGATGGCAGTTTACATGTATATAATTCAGTTTGTATAATTCACTATGCTAAATTCATACTCTCCTGTTATTGCAGACCATCTTGAAGGCAAGTATAATATTAGCCTCAGAAGCAGAATTGCTGCTATAGTTTCAATTATGCATGCAGGCTCATCTGAGGACAAATTAGATGTACTGCCAAAGCCAAAACATTTCAGGAATTTTTCCGTCTCCTTTTCATATATCAGAATGAAAGAAGAAAATCTCCATCTCAGTTCTGCCATTCAAGATGACCTTATAACTGAATATCTCTGGTTTAATTCTAGCCTCAGCTTGGGAAAGAAAAATGATCCTTTCACCACACATTCAACCTCAAGTTCAATATTTTGGTTTGGTTCTGAGTTTGGTTGTGTTAAACCAGTTAAGGTCAGATCTAGTCTGTAGAAACTGCAAAATTACTGGATCAAATGACACATGATGTCCTGGGGAACTGAATTACATTAGAGGTTGCATAAACAAAATTAATATTGCTTAATATTGCTGTGGCAGCTGAAGCAGTCAGAAATCAGAGTGAGTGTGATGGAGAGTCTCCATCTGTAGTAGAAATGCAGTTGTGTGATGGAGAACTGAAGGAGACCTGCCAGGAAGGCTCATGCCTCAGGAGGTAATGCTCATGTTCAGGAGCCTCTTGTTCTTTGAGTCATGACTGAATGGACAACCTGGGATTAGGGGAGGTGGCTGCTCAAAGAGACAGCACAAAATCTCCATTGTTGGGCAGTCACTGGTGGCTGTCTTTTCACTGAAACACAAAAGAGAGAATTGCTTGTTCACTGCTGTCGAAGATTTAGTGATTCTGTTTGTAGGGTTGGAAGTGCCCATTTCAGTGCCCTACCAGTTCTGGTGGAGATTAATTAATTTTGCTGACCCAAATATACTCCTGAGACTCTGTTAGTGCCTAAAATATAACTTATCTACCACTCACTTTAGTTAAGACCAGTATAACCAGTTACTGATATTGACAGTCCCTAGAAAGTCACTATTTCCTTCTGCTGAAGGGGATACAGTGACAGTAACCTCTGGGGAAGGGAAGAGGTGGGATAGTTTGTGAGGTGTTATAAATTCTCATAGCCCTGTAAGATGAGTCACTGGAGCTCCCTGCTAGTTTTGTCAAGCATCTGATTCTTCAGTTGTTAGTGAGTGTATGTAGGTAACACTGGAGTTCCCACTACTGCTGCTGAAGAAACTCCTCACATCATGTCTGTGTATGAAAAGACTTGGCCGTGTGATCATCAGGGGAAAAAGTGAGTCTGCTAGGTGGAAAACTAAAATGTTGACATCCCCTTCCCAAAGTAATTTTAAAATTTATGCAAATACTTGAATTTTCATTCATAAATGCTTGTGTCTATGTAGGATATCTTGACCAAATGCTGGATGTTGAAAGGCAAAAGTACTTAGTTCCATTAATTTGACTTATTGTGGAAAAGCCTGGAGTGTTAGGAACTGTTTTCAGAAAGATGTCTTTTCCCTTCTAATATCATCCATGGCATGGAGGGCTGTGCAGCAATATGGGTTTCATTGGTGAAATGCAGAGCATTTGGCAAACTGACCCAGATGCGATAAACACGCCTTTGTGGAATTTGCAATGAAAAGGGATCATTTATTAGAAGGATGTGTGCTTCCTCAACTTTTGCATTTTGTTTCTGTCACTCTGTGCTCCAGACACCATGAAGAGAGCAATGCCTGGAGAAGTCTCCAAGAGCTAAAACAGTGGGAGGCTGAGCTGGGCTGATCCATGTAACTACACGGATACGCACCATCTGAGAATGTAATCCTGAGTTGGTCATAGCTCAAAATGAAATTTACTTTTATCATTGAAATAAAGCCATGCAGGCAGGGGTAGCTGATGATTTCACATTCCTCATCCAGCACTCCTGAGAATGATCCCTATTCATACTTAAAGGCAAGACAGGTCGACTCTTGAGTAAGTTCAGGTTGTGGGTCAGGCTGTCTTGACTTCTCCACTTTCCTAATGTGATTATATTGTATCCAGGAGTGGGATGCTGACAGTGTTTTTTCATTGTTACTTGCAGAGGACAAGGACAATGGGCTGCAAATTAGAAGTTCAGGGCAAATCAGTTATGTTATGTTTAAACATAATTTTGAAATGGAATATAACATGACATAATGTTATAAAGAAGCAGGTTTGACTGCCCAGTCACCTTTATACTGTGCTGCCAGGGACGGGGGCTTGGAGGAATAGAATTTTATATTAAGTTTATGCCCAACTCAGTATTCTCTTACGGTACTGTAAGTCTAAAGGTGTTTTTGTTGTAAATGAGAATCAGGGCCCAAGAACTTTTTGTGTATGATTTTCTTCGGCATTTTCTCCTTTAATGTGTTAATACGAATCATTATCCAGTGCTGTGTTACACACAGCTGACTTTCTTTCAAATCGGTACCTGGCTTTGTATTTACCATATGAAATATTTGGCTTTTTCATACAGGCTTTTGCTGTGAGATTTCACGCTGTGAAAATGATGTGAACTTCATATCACTTACAATGAGCACAAGAAAACATTAAGGGGAAAGTGGTGCCTGCCACTGTCAACAAGAACAACATTTTTTCAAGTAGAGGTCTTTGATACAGTTGTGTTTTTCAGAAGATGAATATCAAGGCACCTAAATAGGGTTATGAAGATGTGTTCCTAAAAGGGTAGATGGTGTGAAGGGAATCGCTGTTGCAGGGCTAAAAGTGGCTTGTCTTCGTCCTGCTCCTTTAACTAGAAATGCATCCAAGTGTGTACAAAAGGAGGAAACTCAACTGGAATCATATAAGTTGTAAGTAAAATAATAATATAGTGCTTTCTCAATGATAGTTAATTCTTTTCCCCTGCCAAGACGGAAATCTTCATTATCACAAATTTCTGTCTGATCTAAAGAGGATTCTAAGTAACAATTAGGGATGTAGCTGAAGTATGGCTAAAGACACAAGTGTAAACTTTTGCAACTAAAAGTTTTACCTCTATTTGAAAATTCTCCTGAGTATTATAGCTTAGACCTGCTCTGTTTCAACCTCATTGTGGATACTGGAGTTTAGTGGAAAATACCCAGATTAATGTTAGCTAATTGCTCATATCCCAGTAGCACTCCAGCTATGGAGCCACAACACAAAGTACCTGATTAGCTGACACTGAGCTCTGAGCTGCTTCAGGCAGAACACTGGTTCAGAAAACTGCATTGTTTCAGGAGTAGTGGCAGTTGTAGGCTGTATCTTTGGCAGACATGTATTTTCTGAAGGAAAACCCTCTCCTGAATAGGGGTAGAGGAAATTGTTGATTATCTGTAGAAGAGGCATTTGCTGGCAGGGAAGGAGCTCTTCATGCTCAGACTTAAAAGTATCTCCACCAAAGCCTTCAGTTTTCTTTAGATATCTATAAAGTAGCCCTTCTGGGCCCATATGTGATGTGAAATCATACTCCCAGTTGTTTCTGATAAAGGCATTGAGTGCCCTCCAGCAAAAGTTTGAACTGGCAGACAAATCTCATGTTGTTAGCACTTGCTTTACTCTTCAAGAACAATAATTAGGCTCTTGGATACTGGGGCGATGACTGTTCCAATCCGAATAAAGCTGCACAATTAATTGCCTCAGCAGCATGTTTTGAAGGAGTAGTTTTTCCTCCTACCCTTTGCCTCCTACTCTGAAGTTTGTAGGAGATCCCATGCATATTACAGCAAAAGTGTGGTATGCACTGGCTGCACTGAGGGAATTTTCTCACAGGCAGCCAGAGGGTTTTTATTTCCCAAGTACACTTCTGTGATAACACATGATGACTATAGTGAAAGAAAATATTTTCCCTTTTATCTGAATTACAGCTGGAGCCAAAGCAGTGAAAGGTGTTGAGCAGTCTTGTGTTAGCCTTGTAGAGCACTTAACCATGTGCTTAGAAGGCAAATTTGGGTACAGTCCCACGTAAAATCAATGGCACTTGCACATCCACACTTTACAGCATCTTGGCCAGTCCATTTCCACCTAACTGGATCAGGCCTTTGGCATATGACTGCCTCTGCTATTGCATAAACACAAGTAGGAAAACCTACCACAATTGGTTCATTTGTCACCTGAGAGCCAGCCAGTGCATGCAGAAGTGAGCTGTTGTCTGCAGTGAGGGCCTGTGACACTCAAGAATGTGGGTAGTGACATGAGTTCAGGGTCTCTTTAGAGCTGACTCACTGAGCCACTGTCACAGCTTTCCTCTTTTCCTACAAAGTCTTCCTGTGCTGGATGTTATATGTGTTTATATTCACATGTTAAGATATCCCCTTTCCATAAGGCTCCTTAAGAACTAGCCCGAGCAGGCTACACCTGATTAATTTAAAGGTGATTATCATAATCTATAACACTGTTCTTGGACTGCAGACATTGCAAGGACAAATGAGAGCAGAATCTGGCCTGCAGACTGTAGTTTGCAAGTAACATAGTATTAAATTGAAATATCATTTATCAGAGAAACCTTCAGAAGCAGCTTCCGAAATCCCAATATTTGGAAGAGCAGCAGCCAGTCAAGAGCAGGGGTGTGCTCTCACTGTGTATGGAGATGCAGGGCTCACACCCTTGTCACCTTTCTCATCTGTTCATGCCGTCCTGAGTACAGACCCATTGCAATAACCACATTCCAGTATTGGTGCACTCTCTTCTGGCCTTGTGCTGTTCCTCCTGCTCTGTACTTGGGACTAACTTATCTGGAGGGTTGATACATATTCTCGCTTTCAGAAACACTCTGGAGCTGCCCCCTCTCTAGAAAACACCACGAACAGCAATGGGTCCATAAGGCATATTTTAGTTCTTTGCATCTCCTCAGTCTATCATGAGCTGGGCAAGAACACCAGTGACATTTTATGGATTTGGCTGAGCAGAGCACGAGGTCATACACAGGGGGGCTGCTGGTTTAGTGTTAATCCTGTAACTCATTGGACAATACTCAACAGTTGTTAACACATTTTTCAAGTAAGATATTCTTACAAATGCACACATATAAAAACCCATTATTTCTCTCATTAAGGACATTAATTGTCATCAGAGAGTATGAACATTTAATGCAAAGGGCTAAAGGAGGTTATGAAAGGAATGATTAGCTCTTGTGGTGTTGAAGCATTCCTTAGCATCTACTATTTTAAGTGTTACAAAGGGTCAAGAGAAGAGCTCAGGATCAGCTGTGTGCTTAGAATTTTTTTGGCAGGATGGAGATGACTGAACACTTTAGCTAAGAGAAGAAGATGGGAGGGTCAACATGAAGAATTGGAAATGACATATCTGGGCAGCCTTAATGGGACACATGCTAGCATGGGTCAATTCTCTTGGTGACGTATCAAGCTCAGAATCACATGAATCCAAACCCCAGTGTATATTGGTTGTGAGTATGGAGCTTTAGGTCAAGTTTAATTGCAGTTTAGCAACTTTTGGAACATTAAAGAATAAGTCAGTTATTCGTGTTATTCTGTAAACCTGAAATGGATTAAACAAATAAGTACATCATATTGGTATTTTCCTTTATATACAATATGAATGTGTATACGTATGTGTGTTTTTGTGTGCAACTCTACTCAAGGTTGCATAGTCACCTCTCTGGAATATCTGCAAGAGTTATTCAATAACTCGTATAACATCATTTTCTTAGATCAGTTCTTCCTTTTGTTAACATAGGGCTTTTTATATGACATGGTACAACAATAACATGTAAAAATATGAAAAACAAAAATGCAAAGATCTGTATAAATTAACAGAAGAAGAAGAAGACATAATTCTTTGGTCACACCTCTTTTCACACTTTGTAGAAAATAAGCAGAAATAGTGAGAACGGAAATGGAAACTCTTGGAGGTTGCAGTTGTAGTTAATACCCTCAAAATTATCTCATTTCAGTGCCCAGCAAAATGTTATGGGCTACTATGGCTTTTGTCAACAGTGGAATTTATAGACCTTTTTAATCCTGTGCAAACCTTTTACAATTATCAGCCTGTTAGGGAAGCTGCATAACACTTCAGACTTTGATAGTTTACTCCTTTTGTAGACAAATATGTTGTCAGACATTCGTTTTAAGTCCTAGAGAGATTCCTTTGGAGATGTCTACAAATGAGTGCTTGGAATAGTGAAATTCATCCCATTATTGACTGAGATTAAAAACCAAACGAACCCTATCAGTGATTGAAAGGTGCATCTGCTGTTTGAAAGGCAAAGTTTAGTGCTCCATAAATTCAAACAGCATCACTCATGTGATCTTTCGAATCAATATTTGAATAAGCAATTGTCACATCTGCCACTTCTGCATTGAGTAATTGAAAGTCATTAGTTTTAAGGGGTTCCACTGACAATGTAGGGTTGATGTGCATTGATATGTTTTCTCTAATCAATAATGTGGGCAATAGTCAATCTTCTTGGCTGATAAACACATCTGCAAGTTAAAATCAGATTATATAGTATTAGTTCTAGTGCATATCACATCAGCTTTTATGGAAAGTAGGTCTATATCCAAAGGAGGATAATGATAACATTAAAAGGAGAGACAGGTTCAGTTGACATATTTGTTGTTTCTTTTGCTAAGGATAAATTTTGCAGGGCAGTAGCAGATCTTCCCTGGCAGACTATAAGCAATAGAACAATTACTAGAAAGAGTGGCTCTTGTGTAATTCAAAAAGAAAATAACAGCAGATGAAAAAAGCAGCAGGAAACTCCATGTGGGGAAAAATGCCTTGTGTTGTTGATACACTGAAGTGTTTCCTTCATGCTCTTACAGAGATATGTTTATTCTGGGAACAGTTTCCCCCAAAATGGCTAAAACCCCTCTGCAGCCCATCTGTGTGCAATCCCAAAGCAGCTCTGCCCAGGGACAGGATAGCCAGGCCCTTCTGTGGTCTTTATCAGGGCTCAAGGGTTAGAGAGCCCAGCCAGCCTGTCCCGCTGAGCAGTGCCTTGTGGAGCTCTTGGTGGTTCCCCCACCCAGCAGTCAGACATGGAAATACCTCCAGTTGCTCTTGGCAGTTCAATGTGTCCCTTGGCTGCCGCTGTAAGTCTCTGTTTTGCTTCTGATTCCTCCTCCAACCAGCCTGCTCAGGCTTTGCTGCCTGGCTTTGATCCCTTCTGCAAATCCTGCTTTCTGTACATGCTCCCTGGCTTCCTGACCCTTCCCTTGGCTTCTTAGCGTGCTTTCTACTCACTCTTTGGCTCAGTAGTTTTGATTTTCATGGCCCAAAATGTGATCATGACTTCCTGTTTAAAACCTTGGCTGAGACAAATGAGGGTTTTTTTGTCTGCTCTGGTTTTGGGCAGAGGTGGGTCTCCTTGTGCATCTGCACTTGCTTCCAAACCCAGCCCAAGCCTGGCTCTGACCTGCAGGGCCTGACTGCCTGTCAGTCTTAAATATCCAGCAAGATCAATGGGTTTATGTGTGGGGATGTAAAAAAAGGATGTCTGAAGGTCATTTTGAGCTTATTGTGGAAGTGTATAACATGGTAGATCTGCACAGATGGGGTTAAGGCTGTGCTGTTGGCTTACATAGTCCTCATGGATAAAACATGGCTTGCATGTTCCTAGCACTGCTGATCCTGCTGCACTCACTGGTTACAGATGCACATATCTCTTGCTAATAAGGGTCAGGTGTAGTTTAAAGTTAGTTAGTAGCACTTTAGAGGAAGATATTTCCATGTATCTTTTTAATTAAGACATGTTTTTTCATATTGCTTTTTATTCTAAGACTCAGTATGATATCCTATAATTATATAATATCTAGGATTCCTCCCCTGCTGCACACATTGGCCCAAATTTTCAGTAGATCAACCTTCAGTTGAAGGTTGGACTTGATGATCTTGGAGGTCTTTTCCAACCCTAATGATTCTGTGATTCTGTAGGATACCATGGACAACAAAAGCGCCACAAAAAGCAGGGAATCAGGCAACCTTGAGCACCATCATCCCCACATCCTGCAGTGAGGAAGATTTACCATGCAGTAGAGTGAATATGCAGGTTGTCCTTGGCTGCTGCCAGATGACAGAGACCTCTCAAGAGGGTGCCCTGGTCTCCACACACACACTCAGGACAGGGCGGGTTTGCTTAATGTGGATCCAGCTTGGCTGCATCATCCCGTGTGATAGCAAACTCCCCCATTGATTTTATGCTCTGAGAAGCTGCCTTTCTTGCACATCTTAAGATGCTGTTTATGGAACTGTGTGATTTTGGTGCTGGAGTCCTCAGTCTTGATCCTTATGGGTCCCTTCCAATTTGAGTTATCCAATGACTCCGTGATCTCTGGAGTTACCCAGGACGGCAGCTGGAGCTGCAGCAGGACTTTGTACCACGTCATGGAGCAGGAGGGCATTAGCACTTAGGAGAGGTGACCTGCCATGTGTAGCATCAGATATATCAGGATAACCAACGACTGTATCTGAAATGAGTCATCCATAAGCTGAGGGTTTGATGCAATAAATTCTAAAGGTATAAGCTAGAGGAAAAACATGTTCCCTCTAGACGCAAATTAAGCTATTTTACTCTGGCTCTATGTCATTGTTGTTGTTTTTGTTTTCCTACTCCAGCAAGAGACTGTTCTGACTCAGACTTTAATTTGCGAATGTGTTTCCAATTCCCCTGGTGAACACAACATAGTAAGTATAAATAGATTCCTACTATGAAGCAGAGTGCCAACATGTAACCCAAATCCTTGTGTTTAGGTTTAGCATCTCAGATTTAGATATTTACTTCCCCAAGATGTTTTTTTTTCTTAATGGAATAAATTGATAGACCAGCCCAATAATTCTGGCATTAAATAAATCTGAAGAACTTCCCATGTATGAGTACAGTGGTTCTACAGAATGACATTTGGATTGGGTTGAAGTTTAGTAGTACAAAACAATGACTTAGAGCTAGAAAATCCTGGAAGTAAAGAAAATGTAGTACTTTGAAATGCAATTAGAATATAAAAATAAAATGTCAGTGCTAAGTTACATTCCTGAATTACTGGATTTCACGGCCAACTTCAGAGGTGGATAGAGATGCAATTTAAAGCTCTGATGAATTAACTGCAGTGGTTTCAAAAGCTGTCACTCCCATTGTCCCACCCACACCTCTTCAGGTATCCACATATCTGTGGTGGTTAAAGTAACCCCCTGGGCAATAAACTGTGCCATCTCAAGCATAACTACATCCCATTAGGCTGACATTAACCTCTGGCAAAAGGATGAGGTAGAGACCTAGAAACATTAATGTTTTAAACTGCCATTCTTGAATCCACTGGAGCTTGACTTGCAAAGCTCTTTCATCTTCCTCTGCCCCTAGGAATGAACAAGGCATACGCGGGATGAGGACCTGAGCATACAGATGCTTAAGCCTGTGCAGGTCAGACTCAGAATGAACAGATATGATAGATATGTCAAGAGACAAGAATTTTGTGGATGAAATGTGCAGTAGATATCAGAATCCAATGTACCTGGTGGACTGTTTTCAATGGATTGCAGTGTTTTTAAAAATCTCATCTTGTGAATATACATTTTTATTCACTATAAAATGCTCCAGAAAGAAAACAGAGAGTTTTGTGCAAAGTCACCTGTGTATATTTGAAAGTGTGGTTATAATTATCCATACTTACTCATACCATAAAAAGTAGTTAATATTTCATCAAGGCAAATATATGAGCTTATCAGTCTATGGGAATATTTTTTTATTGGCATAAACTGGATCAATAAATATCTTACTGAGAAGAAAGAAAAATTCTTGCCAGGGACTGGTGACACTGTGAATTGTAATGTTCAGGGTAACACTACTGTGAACTAACAGATAAAGAATCTTGGAAAACTCAGAGTCAAGAATAAATAAATAAAAAAAAATCAATGGTTTGATGTGAAACCCATTTTTGCTTGATGTTTGAATTAGGCCAGATTCTTCTATCTTTGGCTTTACAGTACTACCAGCTTTCACACTTTTAGCATGAATGATGAAATACTGATATTTGTGGAAGCTCATCCTTTACATAAAAATCTTAGCTTTTAGTTTAGAAAACAAATCTATAGCTGGATAAAAAAGCTTTAAATAAGGCTGCTCTGTTTATGCAGAAATAATCTAGAACTACACAGCAAAAATAGAACAATCATATATCTTTTTGGTAAGTTACTAACTCATATACAAATATTTTTATTAGATGAACAATACCACGATACCATCAGTCATTCCTGAAGGTTATGTCCAGATCTGTGATCAATACATGTTTAAGAGCTGGAAAAAGTGAGCATGAGTTGGGAATCTGAATGGAGCTTGGGAGTCGTAGTCAAGGCAAAGGAAAGGTACACGGCAACCAAACCATGTGAGCATGAGATCAAAGTCCACCTGAAAATGAGGAAACAGAGATGCCTGTGAAATACTCAACCAAGGTGAATGGCAAGAGCAGGAGGGCCAAGGAGAGACACCCACAAAGTTTCTAAGTTCATCTCATGATTCTGAGGGGTCTGGTTTATGATTCCTATAACACATGGCAGTGCTGCACTTATTTGACAAGTTACATTGTTCTCCAAGTAAATATATGTGTAAATTTTCTTAGGGGACAACAGTAAGCACTACACAATAGTTTATTTCAACGACAGCTGGAACAGCTCCCTGTACAGAAACTATTCTCTTAAAATAATGGCTCTTTATTATATTTGCCTTAGACTGGCTTTGAAACAGCTAGGCATTTCTTGTGTCTAAATATTTTTGTCACTGCTTGTTTTCTGTGTGATATAACATGTCTGGGAGATTAATGATTATCTTCAGATTGCCCATTATCAATTTTAAATCTGAATGGCACGTGCACAGCAATTTGTCCCTGCCTATGACAGTAGATTGTCAAACAGGGTTATAAAGTGTTGCACTGTCTTACTTGGTAAAAGCTATTTTACTGTTTAGGTGAAATTGTTTGATTAGCTCAGGAAACTACTAGTTCATAAATAATTGAAGTCTAAATTCAACCCTTCAATTGGATAAGGATCAACATCATGAGAGATTGTATATGCTTCAGTTTTGTTGCTGAGGGTTTGAAAATATACTGTGTAGATATCTAAGAGCTGTCAAGCAAGATTTCTAACAGGCTGAGTGCATTGAGAAAAGAGTTAGTTAAAGTCTAAGCATGAGTGATAGTGTTTGCATAGTAAAACAGAGATTATAGCACTGCTGGACTGTAAGGATATGACTAATGTTATACTGAGCTAGCAATGCTTATGAAGCTTGAGAAAATGTACAACACAAATTATTTTTCTCTTCTGAAAATGACATTTGAAATCTACTCAGAGGAACTGAATTGGTTCCCATATGAAGCCCTGCAGGGAAAAAAACACATGCCAAAGGCAGACTGGAGGGAAGCATTGCTGTTCACAAACATAATACTGCTCCCCAGCTTGGCTTCCAGCACTCACTGGAGCTGCTGAGGGTCCTACTTGTTTGGTCTTCCAGGCACCATGTGGTATTTCTGATCCAGACTGTGGGAAGAGGTTTCTTGTCACAAGAAGTGCTGGCTCTCAGCTGCACAGCCAAGGTGCCTTGGTCAGAAAATTCTGGGTAATTAAGAGAGAAACTCCCAATGAAGATGAGTGAAACCTGGGGTCCTGATTCTGTTGGAAGGGTGGGAAGGAAGAATCTTTCCCCCTGATTTGCTGCATTATGGTGCTCTCTGCAAGCTGAGGTTTGCTCAGGCTGCCTATGTTGCTCCAATAACTGGCATCTGCCCTCCTGCAGCACAAGGTGGGTGAGGAAGCCATGCCTTCTTCTTGTCTGGGATACTTTCAGCCTGAAAACCAATTGACATGGGCACACAGCAGACTCTGCTGACTGGCAGAGTTAGGCTGTGAGCCCTCCCAAGAATTCTAAACTTTAACTGGATGTCTGGAGTGTGTTGGTATTTAAAATAAAGAGATTGGAAGTGAAGGATTTTCCACTACCTACTTCAGTTCTCTTGTGGATTCTCTTTCTCTTGTGTTTTTATTTTTTAATGACTAATGTAACTGTGTTGGCAAGGCAGGTCTAAACATATTGCCTCAAAACTCCAACTCTAGGGGTAGATATGATGTCATCTTACTGATTTCAGATGTATTTCTTTAATAAATACTTGAGTTATAGCCATGCCCTGGGATCTAATCAAGCAGAAGCTCCAGGTGCACTTTTCCCGGATGGCATGCAAAACTATGAGATGGGATGTAGACTATGTCCCAAAGATCTTTATAATCCAGGCATTGTTAGCAAGACTAGACAATATATTTTATGCAAAGCATTTATGGAACCAAATTGTCAATTACAGGTGGTCTTCTATAAAGAAACCACCCAGGTGATGTCATTAGAGAAATGTGTTGAAATGCCTGGTGTATTAAGGCCTCTTGGGTGTCCTCAGAGATGCTCCTTTCTTGACTTCAGGTAACTAGTGGGTAGGCCATGACTTCAAACCTTATAATCGGGAAAGGGAGGAGAGAGAACTTTGCCTCCTGAATATTGGTTTTGAAATAAAATTGTACCGTAAGTGAAGAATATCTCTTTGGGAGATCACAGTATCTGAGAGTCACATTATCACAGATAACTTGAGTTGGGTACAGGTCTTCTTGGTATGTTGTTAATATTAGAATCTTAATTTTATCATGAAGCTGGAGAGTCAGTGCAGAAACTCCCCAACAATCTGTATCAGAAACTTCACTTCAGATAAAGTTGTAAGTATTTGATTGGGGTGCAGTTTTAGACAGCCTTAAAACCTGACCTTTAAAAGGTGCTGTTTCAGACACCTTCAGTAATAGTGCCTCTGGAAAGTTTCGTTCCTGCATCTGTACAGCCCTGCAACCTGTGATCACCTCATTTGTTTTGGTGGGATTTGAAGTTTACTACCATTTGTTTGAGTGAGTTTCTAGTTGTCTGATTTCTGTGTTTCCTTGGTAAGTGCCAGCAATACTAACCTCCTCTTCCTTCCTCAGAGATGCCACGTTCTCACCACCTGGTTACCTGCCTGAGAATAACAATTGCTCCCAAACCGTTCTGAAGACGGAGATGCTATCAAGGCAGAGCTATTACTGAGGATTCATGTATTTTTTTTCTCCTCCACATGAAATTTATCTTTGTATTGTTCTTGGGTAATTTAAAAATCACTTTGAAGGTGTGTTTTAGGATTGATGATATTTTTTTTTACAATTTTTTCAACTCTTAATTAAAAATGCTAGATGGTGGTAGTAAATGACAAGGAAAATCAATATCGAGATGAACTATTTTAAGCTCATTAGTACACATTCAATTAGGTATTTTGTATTATAGGTAAAGAAAAAAATATTTATTCAGAACAAAGGTACTTAAAGGAAGATTTAATTTTTAATATCTCAAAAGAAATATGCACCTATTTTCAGTTTTATTTCCATTATGCCAAACATAAGTAATCCAGTCTCTTCTGGAGTCAGAACAATCCATTCCTACCATCCCTTATTCACTCCCAGATAGAGCAGCAGACAATGGAGTCTTTCCTCCACAGCACATTTAGTGCGCCAAAAATATCGCCTACTTGCTAACACAAGTGTCTTTAAAAGGATTATTTCTGAAGGAAAAATGAAGTACTGATGCCTATTAAAACACATTAATAGGAATGCCACTGATGCAATAAGACTTAATTTTGTTTTAAAGTTTTGTCCTGGAGCCTCCCTTCTATGTGTTTTCCCCCTGGATTGTACATGTAGAAGCAGGAAACTTGCCCTCACTCTGAGTTTCTTCATCCTGTGTCAGGTGTGAAGGTAAGACCATCATCACAATGCCAGGGCCTTTGTGTGACGTGGGAAGACTCAAATAGGCGATAAAGGGTGTTAAATATCCCATACCTGGTGCCTGGAGCATTCACTGGGATTTGAGACTTGGCTTTAAGGTCATATCAGAGGGAGGGGAGCAGCTGCAGAGGCAAAGCTGGTGCCCTGCAGCATGGCTGAGACCTCCCTTGGGAGAAGCCTTCATCCTCTTACCTACAGCCTTCCCTTGGGGACATCTCTTCCTCTACCTACTCTGGGAAAGAGGCATCTATGGAGAATTGAAAGGGAATGGTGAAAAACAGAATGGCAAAACCAAGACCTTTTTCTCCCCATATGTTTTTCTTGTAACCTTGTTTAAACAAACGAACAAACTACCCAGAATCTGTATCAGGAAAGATGCGTTAGGTAATGCTTTGGAAGGCCTGTAGAGATCTGTTTTGGAGCTCTCTGTGGGCATCTCAGCGGGATCAGATGCTGTATCTCTGTGTGATAATGTACTGCCAGTGTCCAGAGAGGTATTTTTGCCCAGAACTAAGCTGCCAGGAAGTGTGAAGGAGAATACCCTTCCAAATGATGCAGTCATTAGTTCATACAGATCTGCACAGAAAAGGAGCACCCTCCCGGGTCTGAGGGCCTGCATCAAGAGTTTTTTGGCAAGAGTCAACATCCCAATGCACAAATAAAAAATACACAAATGCTCATTTGCTAAAGATGTTGGACCAACATAGTTTAAAATAAACAGTTACTTTTTCAGGAACAATAGCAGCAATAGGATAAGTTGTTGCCTCCTCGTACACATCAATGTCAAATATTCTAAATACTAAAAGTATGCAGGAGGCTCCATTCTACTCAACAATTAGAGAATGAATAACTTGATATATAGTGGAATGGACAAGAATCTCAGAAGATGGATTCTGATCATCCATAAATACTTTATAACCTGCATAATGCAGGGACAATCAGTGTGGACCTCAATAGCTGCATTGCAGAGTGTGCACACTTACTGCTGTCGGGCAGTGCCAACCCATCTGTGTGTAACTCACTGATAGTAAAGATGGATGTCAGAGAGTTACCTCTGCACAATCTGATCTGGGCAGGGCTTCAGCCGGGAACTGCCTGCAAAGAACAATCTGTTTGTGCCAGGCCAGAGTGTGGGACTGGAGCCTTTTTTACCATGCAAATAATTACTCTAAATTAGTATCACTATTACCGTGTAAGAAATCACTTTGAACCTCAGCTATGGCATTTTAGAAAGGCCAAATTTGACTAGCATGCATAACCAGTTTGGCTGATTAATTAGTTAATACTGATATAAAGGAAGAATACGATGGACCTGTTTTCCATTGATATTAAGACCCTTTTATATTGGTTTTCTGGCAGGAAATTGTTCCTCAAAGTTATTAGAAACCACTCCAAATGTGTTTGTGTGTTTTCATAGACCTACCATTCATCAGTTAAGTAAATATTGTAAAAACATCTGTGAATAATGACTCATGTTTCCAAATTAAATTTAGGGTCTGTGTTTACACCTCCTTTGTATTCCCTTTTGTGAGTCCATTGAAATCTACAATCAAGATGCCCATGGAAAGATTTTGCCTGTTTGAGATCTTGTGGAGGTAGAGTTGTAAATTTGCTCAAATGCTGATGGGAAAAGAGCACTACTTTTGTGCTTAAAGGTGTGCCCTGGTACTGTCTCCTTGCAAATTTGTCTGTGTGAATTCCAAGGTTTGCTTTCAAAAACCACATGGAAATTTTGTCTTTAAGTTTGCTTTCTGTGAATATAGTATTTGCATTTGCAAACTGGCTCTAAAGCTGAGCTAAGTTTGTTACAGAGCTCTCCCCAGCTGTGTGGTATGATAACACCTTAGTCAATTGTTGTTATAGTCATAGTTAATGAGGGACTTAAAAAAAATTCAAGGTATTTATAAACAACCCTTAGATTTGTCAGTCTTTGGTTATTTCGAATTCTGAAATAAATGAGTTGCATAAAGTGAGATAAATGCTGATTTATTTTTGGAATTATAATGTGTTACAATTCAAGATCAGATTAGGGTCAATTTACACTAAGTCCTCTTTGAAACTATTACATAAGTGAGCCAGAGTAGGTCACTATGTCCTGCTCTGCATACAAAAAGCTTCCAGACTCAGTGTCTATAAATAAAGATCAAGCTAAACCAGACAAGCAGCTTGAGTCTAATATTGGGAAGATCATTTTATGCTACCTTCTGTAAATAATTATGCTGCAGTCCAAGAGAGAAAGGAGCCCACTATCATCTGGTGTGTGCCTCGCACAGAGAGAGAACAAGATTATGTTTTGGCATTAATATCAGCATTAATAAATAACCATTCCTAGCTCTTAGTGACTCCAGGACTAAAATATGAGCCAGAGGAGTGGGTGATGTTCAGTTTTTATTTACCCATCCACTTACCCATCATATTTTGTGTTGCAGTGTCAGAAGACAAAATAGCATGGCAGGGTTTATTCGTGAGATGCTGTTGCCCTAGTTACCAGCCTCATATCAGGGTTAAGGTTGACAGTGTGGGCTCATTCCTTAATCTCAGCTCAGGTTGCTCACAAGGGAAAAGGCTTTAATGTTAACTGAGCCTGTCTTTGGCTTGGGGAGTTAGGCCTTTAACAATGCACCAGGGAGTATTCCTTCTTTGCGGCTGTCATAGCCTGTCTGGGAAGGGGAAAGGGAATCGCGGGGTGGGGGAGGGAGAACCTTGCTATGGAGAAGCTTATTAAATTATGAAGGAGGGGATTATGGGTGGGAGCGGGGCTGTGGGCTCAGACAGCTGTCAGAGGAACCTTTTGTGTTGCAGCCTGGCAGAGGACAGGTTTTTGTTACAATGCCCTTCCAGGCAGCTCGGCTAGGATTGCTCTGGAGTGTGTGCCGTATGGCTGAGGAGGGTCCACTGCAGTGGGAGTAACAGAAGAAGGTGCAAAGTTTGGCTTGGGATGGCAGGTGTAAGTAAATAGACTCTACCTCCTTTGAAGTGCTGAAGAAAAGGGTGAATTAGTGGGGCTGGTCCCACTGCCTGCTCTTCCAGCTCTTCCAAAATTGTCATCTTGGGTAGGTACCTGCTCTGCTGGAATTAACTCTATAACTCTGGAATTAACTCAACTCTCAAGTGAACTCCTTTTTCTCTATACAGTCCTCTGCAAGACACAAAAATGCTTCTGACATGCCACCCAAAATCTTGTATAATCCCAGACATCAAAGTGTGTTGCTGAGACTGAGCATCTGGTCCTGAACTGCCATGAGGTTCCTCTTCATCCACGTCACATGGGGGGCCTGACTTGAATACATATTACCTTGATTCAATCGGAATCATCCCAAAATACTCCAAAAAATATTGCATTGTTTAAAGCTTGGCAAAGGGGAACAGGCATCACATCACTGCCCCACTGTTCTCTTATAGTAGCCTAATGACTGAGCCGTAGTCAGGCTATTGGAGCTATGCTTGGGTACCACCTTGGGTACCTTCCATGGAAGTTTAGATTTGCATCTGACTTCCCCTAAATATTGAAGTTATTAAACCACACCATGTGGGAAGGGACGGTATTGAAATTTAATTGAGAAAAGAAAAACCAGGCTAAATTTTAAGGGGCAAATGATCTTATCAGGAAAAGGCATAAGAAAAGTTGGAGAAAGTTATTGTCTTGCTGGGCTGGACTGCCAGGCCTTTCCTCTGGTACATCCTTTGTGTTCTAATGAATGAAGTCTTTAGTGCTCATGGAGCAATAACCTCAGTAGTGAAACATGTGGAAGACACAGGCCTTCAGGTGGGTTTTGCAAAGCTGAGGGGATCCACAGTTATTTCCTCAGCTCATGAAAGCACCTTATTAATTTTTCCTTGAGCCATTAATTTTCCTTACCCACTATTGCTTGTCTTCAGTCATCCATTATAGAGGGACAGGCTGGGATATTTGTGTGCCATCATGACAGGTATTTCATACTTTTTACTCTTCTGGAAAGATAGTGCCATGAACAAATCACCCAAGATGAGACCCTCTGTGCTTGATATCAGTTAGCCAGAGACCTATATATATCATCAATGCAGTTGCTTTTTATAGTGTCTTTTCCATATGCTGGTTTTAACTGTGCAGTTAAAGCTGTGTGCAGGGAACAGGTTGCAGACTGTGGGCTCTGTGTGCAAGGAGACAAACCCCTGGCTGTGGTCTTTACGCTCTGTGTTGACTTTCCTTCATCTCTCTTCCTTAACATATTATTTGAGTTTACACATCAAGATAAGGTTTCCTCTAACTGCCAGTCAGGCAAACTTAACCTGTAATCTGATAATTAACTTGTGTTCTGCTTCATACATCAGCAGTGACCACAATCAATATGGGGTTGAGAACTGGAGTTGTTGCTGACTATTTTTTTGCAAATGATGCTTGAGGGACAGAGTGGCTGTATTCTCCAGCTGCCCCAGTCCCCCTTTGACAGCCTGCTTGTGTAGATTAAGGGCCTGATTTGCAGGGGGTATAAATCATCATAGCTCTATTAATTTCAATAGAAGATCTTCCTGTTTATTCCTCATATGTTTTTAGGAGAATTTGTACCATACTCCTTTTGTTTCTGTTCTTTCTCTGTAAGAGTCCAAAAGCATGAGGTCCCTTCTGTATTGGAGCTGGGAGCTGAAGTGGTGCAGAGATTTTGGATGGTGCCATTGGAACATACAAACTACAGTAGCTACACATCAGAGCTGTTCTGCAGTTGATTAGCTGTGTGCAGTCACAGTGACAGGACATGGAACACCACATACGTTTCTTAAGATGGAATCTGAAAATCAATACTTAGTGCCCGTGTGGCAGAGAAAGAAGAGCAGCAGGTCCGGGTTGGCAGAGCTGAAGGAGCTGAGCAGCCACAGTGGATATGGAGATGAGAGTTAGTGCTTAGGAGCAGACGGGATGCATTTGGCCCAGTCAGATTTACTTTGCACACTCCTAAATGCACTTTCCAGGCTTTTCCTACTGGGATGATTTATAATTGTTGCAGATGGCGTGTAGGCTAATCCCTGATGAGAACTCTCTTAAGCTTCTGACAAATTTGAATCTGCAGCCATGTATCATGTCAGAAGTGTTGGGGCATCTCTCTAACATGCTACAGAAATACAAGTGACAGTGACCATGGATGGACAGAACTGAATCAGTTTAAACATGTAATAGTTTATTAATATCAAAGAATGAAAAGGAAACATAATTATTGACTGCTGTTTTCTTGCCATCAAACACAGTTTTTTTATCTAAGTGGTGTTAACAAACCATCAGATAATGGGGTAGATAACAGAAAGGAATGCTATTGAGCACTAGTTGTCAAAATGTAATAAAATCAGTCAGGTAGTAACAGAAATAGGACCTCCCTAAGACCACAGTAAACCCTGGCCACTGACTCTCATAGGTGAATATTTCTGTATTTTGACCCAGTAGAAATTCTTATCAGGATAACAAACTGTTTACAGCAAAAAAAAAAAAAATAAAATAAAAATAATAATAAAAAAATCAGTCTTTTCCTCCAAACGTAGGTGGTCACAACCCATCAACTCTAAATATTCTCCCTGGGCACTCTTCAACAGCAAGAATCAAACAGATGAAATTGTGCCTGCTTCAAGCTTTAACCAATGTCAGAGTAATATTAAGCCACTAATTGACTTGTACTGTAGGTCAATGAAGAAGTGAAATCTGCAGTTAATATCTGCTAAACTGTCTTGTTGGAAACATCAGACCAGGATTCTGAGTGGAGGCTCTGCTATGAGTAAGCAGTCAGCAAAAATAAACAGTTTCATTCATTTTAATATGACTACATTGCTGTGGACACAACATCTGGCAAATGGTGAACAAGCAGTTACATGGATGACAGGCAATTTAGTGTTCTGTACCTAACAAAACATTGAGAAAATATCTGTACAGATCAGTATTTTTCCTAGTGAAGCTCATCCTAAATTAAATCTAAGTCTTGTCAATAGATGTAAAATGGAGGTTTGTATCTTCTGTTACAAAAGGTGTGAATTCCTGACTTGATGTACAGGGGATATTTCTTTCAACCATAATAAACCCAGAATTATTTGTGGATCATTTAAAGAAACTTAGGAATCCATCTAGTAAAAGACATCAGCTACACCAATTATCTGGCAGATACATCAATCCCACTGCAGTCCATGGTCTATATATGATACACTAGTCTACATTCAGAGCCATGTCAGATAATTTGTCCTCTCTTTTTGCCTTGGGATTTTATTTCTTTCACTACTGCCTTTCCACAATCCTTTTGCTCTTGTTCTCTGGGCAGAAGAAATAGTGGACATTAGCAAACTGTTTACATGTGTTGCTTGTTCAGTGCTGTACTTATCTATGGCTCAGATTAGACTTCTGAGACCTTGGCTTCAGGGAATTAGAGTAATAAGAGCCTTTCTTCCTAATGCTGCACTGGGAACAGGCCTTGTACTGAACTCAAGCAGAATGTGTGGTTTGCATTCAAATACATATTAAAGATTGATCTCCATTTTAATTGTAGTAGTTCTGAGAAACACCTCTAAGGAGGTCTGGTTTCCTCCAGATCATCAAGGAGAGGAAGTTCTCTGTTCAGAAACATTCTCCTCTCCTTCATGCTGTAGTAAATTCAGAGTAATTCCAGTGGTGGAAGATGGGTTTATGGAGGAGCATCTGCTACCAAATTCTGGCTCATCAAATACTTAAAACTCTTGCAATATTTGGATGATGTCTGCATAAGCAAAGAGTCTTTGAAAGATCCACATCTGGAACACACCTGCTTTTGCCAAACTGGCTAAATCTCTTTCCCAGGGATTTTGTTCTGGCATTTTAGCTGACAGTTTGTCTCTATTTCAGTCACTTCATTTTCTGCCTCATGCTTGAGGAGACAGAATTCCATCATCTTCCTTTCTGATCTCTGAAAATGAATTCCCAAACCGATAGTCCCTACATGCAGAGGATCGCGATGCTGTTCCCGTATTGTCCCAGCCATGTGTCTCTGCTCCGTGACACTTCTCCAGGCAAGATCTGTGCTCCTTTTGCATACCCATAGAGCAGAAAAGTCTTGACACAAGGAGGAACCGTGTGGCTTTTGCCTGACGGACACACTCACTGGTCAGAGCTGAAGGTTCGTGGTGCTGACTGTGATTCATTCAGGTCTCACATGAGGATGACAGAGTGATTTTGTAAGCGTGGTGATTGCACACAGAGGCAAAGTTCTCGATGTATCATTCCGACCAGATATCAAGCTGTAAGTGCCCAGCGTATAAGTTTTAAATATTTGCAAGTAGCAGCTACTAAATGACTACGGATCAAGAACTATCTGGAGGAGGTATTTGGTGAATAATTTTAAATAATGAATAAAGCTAAAATGATCATGATCTACTTGCTGACAACACTTTCAGACAAGTGTAACTGTAATGAATTATTCAGCCAATTCTATTCAGAATTATATATTTTTCTTAGAACTATAATTAATGATCCATAACAGTAAGTATGAGACATGCTAACAAAGGTCTATTCTGTGCTACTTATGAAAGATTAAGATGAAATGCAGCCAGTTTGGAAACCACAGACCTTGTTTCAGAATTGTCGTCTGCTCTGTTTACTGACAGTGACTTTTGCTGCTTGTTTACTGCAATTTATTTAGTTACAGCATAAGTTACACACGATTATCTTCTAAATAAGATGCTAAGCTGACATCTGTCAAGTTTAAAAGTCATAATGGGTGCTAATAGTCATTGAGATGATCCAAAGGCATAAGGATTGATACGACAACAAACCTGCATAGTCTTTTTTTAAAGATGTAACAATTTCTAAAGAGAATTTTGGGTGGGTTCTACCCAAAGAATCTCAGAGGTGAGATGATTTTAGTGCCTTAAAGGGTGTCAGAAGCAGAAGCCAAGGAGAAGTGTACAGCTGGAGGTCATGGAAACAGTTATCAGAGTAGTATCAATTAACCAAGCAAAATACATTGTATCCTTTTTTGTTTGATGCAACAAAACAGTAAGCTTAAGGTCTCTGATATTTGTGTCAGAAACCTCATTTCTCATGGGCTTAGAAGGCAGTTTCAAGCCACACCAAGCTGCTATTGCCTTGCAAGTCCTCACCTCAACTGCTAATTAAGATTCCTCTAAGTTCCTTTTCATATTTAAAAGCAGTTCAAAATAAAATTCTTGGGTATTTCAGATGCTTTTTAAATTTTAGTTTAAGGAAAAAGCACATACTTGAAAGCCTTGTTTTCAAGCCACTAAGGCTTGAGGCAGCTCCTAATGAAGTCAGAGACCAAATATTGTCTGAGTTTACTATGATGTCAGCAGGCCTTTGGTGGCTTGGACAACTGTGGGTGAGGAGGAGATCACAGAGGTTACATTTAAGGAACAGTGTCTTTCCACAGTCTTTAGAGGTCTGGGGAGCTACCCTCACACCTGGCTTAAAATGAATGTATTAATGAGAGGAATCAATCAAGTTATAAGGGTAGAAATAGACAACCCAGCCAATATCTGAGAAAACCATGAACACGGGAAGGGAAATACACCCATTTTGGATGGTTTAGAAAGAAAAATCATGAACATTTGCCTTAGAACCTTAGTGACAATGGATTTAATAATTCAGA
This sequence comes from Serilophus lunatus, assembly GCA_013399895.1. Lineage (NCBI taxonomy): Eukaryota > Metazoa > Chordata > Aves > Passeriformes > Eurylaimidae > Serilophus > Serilophus lunatus. Next base: position 503,036 of record VXBA01002171.1, on the reverse strand, counting down.
TACATGGAGGGAAATAATCCCTTCAATTGGAGAGTGTATTTTCTTGGTGGAGTTATGAGTATTCCCCTACTCCATTATCAAATCATTGTTAAATCAATAATTTGTAGTCTAGAACTAATAATAACAGCTTTTAAAAGATTTTGATTGGATTTATCCATCACATGGTTTCTGCATTTGTACATTGTGCATATAAAGCATCATCCAAAAATAATTTAGAGCAATTATTTCTAGTGACAGGCCAATGTAAGTTCTCCCAGGCAGAGAGTGACAATATAAAAATAATTATACATGAATATCCAGCTGAGGTCATTTGAGCCACTGGAAAAGGGTGGCGTGTGCACAGTTTTGTAACAGGAGTGATAACGCATGCATGTACATAATGATGCAGTAGAAAAATTAAGACATCCAACTGGGCTAAACTGAAGATGTAGAATTAAACCTGGAATATTTCTGCCCATAAAATTTCAAGTTCAAAATTTGGTCAGGCTTTCCAAACCTCAGAAAAAAATGCTAAAACAGATTTAAAAACTTGGGCTTTAAGATGATATAGGCACTTTTGAAAACTGTAATTCTGCCTCATATTATGTGTGTCTTCAGGACAGCACAGTGCTGATCTCAGCATGTACAACTCAGAAACACATGCAATGTGTATTTAACTTAGTTCTAATTTCTAGTGCTGCTAAATAATGAAGTATTAAAAGATAATCCATGTGTATAATTCAAGGAACCAAGGGAAGTAGTGGTAACGTGGAGCAAGAGTTAGGCCTGGATGTCTGGGATACAGGAGTCCCAGGGCGATGAGACCCAAGCCAGGTGTGCTGTCTGTAGATGATCACACCTACAATATGTATTCCTCATGTTTAGTAATTCCACACTGAACAATAACCTGCATGCTTGGGATTTTCTGTGGTAACTTGTGTTGGGATGTGTTTTTGAATTCCTAGTTTATAAGTAAACTGGTTTTATACTGTAGTCATGGGAACTCTCAGTCTTCAAGCACTCTGTGTAATGAATAATATATTACGAGAGTATTCACTAAGATTTCTTGTGTGCTGTAATATTAACAATTCCCCTCATGTGGGATTCATATTTATCCCTCTGTACATTGAAGGATAACATAAGTAGATGATATCTATTGTGCAGCAAAGACACTTACTCTGCTGTAGTATTTGTTAAAATTATTTCCAGAGCAATGTGGAATACAGGCCATAAAATACCTCCTAATCTCCTAACTTTAATGAAATAAAATAGTGTTATTCGTTACCCACCAGGAGAATTTAAAAATAAACTCCACATTTAAATGACAGATTCCATGGTGGCAGCACCTGGAAGTCTACACCCAGAGGCTGACAGTGGTGAGTGTGAAGAGAGACCAAGGTGTGTTTTGTGCTCTGCTTAGAGAACGTGGTGCAAGAAGCTTGGAACTGTAGACAGGTCCCAAAATGTCCTGTAACACAAGACTAGGCACAACCAGCTGCAATCTCCGTTCCTGCAGCACATTTTCAAATCCCACCATGCCGAAGTATAAATTTCTGATCAAGACAATGTAGTGCAGAGCCCTGGAGTTTAACATGCAGAAGTAATTGCTTCTGCAGCAGACTGAATCCCCAGCTCACTAAGTGGGTGTGCAAGGGGACAAGGTTCATCCCACGTGTGGTTCCATGTTGAGTGAGGGACGAGGTCTCGGCTGGTTAACTTCAAATCCAGACCCTTGTGGTGTCTGTTCTCTAAATATTCAGCTGTGCTGAAGGACAATGGGAACCAAAAAAGATACATGACTGAGCAGCCCTGGCAGATCCATTAACACCAATTGGTGGCATGGATGGGGGAAGGTGAAACGAGTATTCCCAGTTCATGGTAGGGCAATATAGTATCTATCCACCTTAGCACACTCATCCTCTTTTCAATTTATCACCAATACTGGGGTGTTATGGGGAAGGCTTTCACTTGCAGAGCTTTACCTGGGCATAGTGAACCAACAGACACCTTTTCAAATAACAGAATTCTGAGAAGTCAAAATGCAAAAGCATAACTGGAGAAAGATTCTTTTGTAAAGTATTATGTTGGGCTCCTCCTCCTTTTTGTCAGGTTTTATGCCTTTCATGTTACTTAAAACATGTCCGTACATGTTTCAGGTAACAGCACATAAACATTTATTTCTTTGTCTGAACTTAAGATGATTGTAAAGTGTCCTGGACTTTTTAAGAAAATCTCTTGGAAGTTTATTGTTGGATGGGATACAGCTCATGAATGACTAACAGATTATGTTGATGTCTTTTGATAATAACTTTTGTTGTTCTGTAAATCACTATGACTTTTATAATCCCTCCTACCTCTGTTGTAAATTTACTCCTGTAGATATTTTAGCCTGACCACTTTTGCTAAAGCTGGAGTTGCTTTCAGTGTTGTCATAAAGGAATATAATCCTTGCAGTGTGTGCAAGTGCATGCGTGTTTGCATTATCCATACTCCAAAATATACCACAGATAAAGACTCCCATTAACTTATCCTTGTCTGTGCTTCATACTGGCATTATCCAAACACATCATGAAGCTGTGCCGCTGAAAAAGCACTCACAAACCTGAGACCGCTTGTCTTACAGCAGCTGTCATGGATGCAGGACTTCCACGTAGATGCTCTCAGCGAAAGGCTGTGCAAAAATGCCATGTGCAAAAATGGGGTTTTTGCTTTGATTGGATGCCATTTGCATGGGACAGAGGCTACAAGGTATACATGCAATGCTATTTCCACAGCTTATATTGGAAGAGGTCTTTTGTGCTGTGGATGCACATGTTCACAGGTCTGTCACCAGTGAGAAAGTGGCATCACTATTCACACCTCATTCAAATTACGCTAGATAGAAATTTCCTGCTCTTGATGTGGCAGAGGGGAGCATTTTTCCATTAATTGTTTGTCATTCTTTGAAGATTAACAATGCAATTACAGCACAAGATGGGTTTTCATATGGGTATGTCTGAAGAACAGGAATGGATTGCATTTATAAGACATGTGTCCATGCTTAAATTTGTTTCTGTGCGTTGCAAATGTTCTCCTGATGTCAGCAGTTGTGTGTAGATGATATCACTGGCTTTTGAAAAACAAGGTTCTTTGGCACAGGTGGATAAATACCCTTGGAAATATCACAGTGCTGATCCAAAAAGGAGGCTCTGAGCGTACAGTTGTACTCACTTGCTTAAACAGCTCTTTACTGGGAAAGCAACGTCAGGCATTTTCTCGTACTGTTAAGAAATCTTGCCATGGGGAAATAAATCATAGTTCAGATGAGACCAATTACTTCATTGCAGAGATTAAACCTGAGCACAGAAATGATGGGGAATGGAGGGTAGGATGATGCTTTCTTCTTCAAGTTAAGTGTAACTGACTGTCAGGGATAGAGGGAGGAGTGGCAGTTATGTATTTTTATTAGAGGGTTTGGGTTGCTGCAATGTGTGGTTTGGGAGTAAAAAGAGAGAAGGGGACTTTGAAGGCATTTGGGATGCTGTGTATATCATCGTAGGGGATGGGAAGAGAGCTCGTTTAGAGCAGCAGCGTTTTCCTGCTGATTCCATGAGCTGGAGGACACAGTGTGCAGCGATGGCTGTTCAGCTGCCTGCCATCTAATGGCCAGAGCAGAGCAAACCAGCCTGGCTTCAGCTGGGCTTTACCAGCCGCTGGGGATTCTTGAGCTAAATATACAGAAAAATCAAAGGAAATTCAAGCTTTTGCTCACAGATTTATGTATGTTACCTTGGGGCTTATATTACCATTAAAAATGGTGTGATGCCACAGTAGAAAACTGATAAAAAGTAGGAAAGAAATCCTACCTGTGCCTGCAATATAGTTGCTAAACATTGTATCTCTGACAGCAAATATCAGTCTATATACAGAATGAAATGCATAATTTGAGACATTTAAAATTTTCCTTTATTTACTTATTGGGCAAGGGAAGAATTCTGTTCTTCCTTCTTTTCTCCAGTTCTCTCCTGCACTGACACTCACCCCCACCATTCTTTTATTATAATGTGCAGTATATGAAGTCTCTCTGCTGGTGAGTGTTAATACACCTTTGCCTCTTCCTCTTGGGCAGGCCACAGTGGCATCTGCAATAACTGACACGAGTTTCACGGCACAGAGAAAGTAGCTCGAGGTAAATCTCTGCCAGAATAACAAAGAATAGATGGGGAGATGTTCCCCTTTAATATCCGCTCCATCTTTCTTATCTATATTAGAAACGTCTGTCAATAAGGGTGTCAGAGTAGAGCTGAAATTATGAAGCACCTTCTAGATTCCTTTATCTCCTGGAGCAGCATTAATGCTTAGAAGTGGAAAAAGATAGTGGTTGAAGGAAAGACCATTGCTTGTTTGTGCTGGTGTGTTTGTTTTGGAAATATGCTTTTTAATTTCATAATGTTATTTGAAATGCCTTCCTCTGCTGGAGAATACATCCACTTTTGTTATCCTTTGTGAAAAAGAAGCTGAAGATAGCAGGCTTGCTCACAAAACCCCTGATCTCAATATGCTAATGTTAATTTAAGCATTCAGTTGCCAAATTTTCATGTGAGGATTATTTTTGTAGTGTGCACATTTCATGTTTGTATATCCATTATTCCCCATGCATATCTGATCCATAGGCACTGAGTAAATATTGTTGTTGAGTCTGATCTACAGCAGAAGTCGAAAAAGACACTGTAAAATGGAACTCTTCTCCCTAAATATGGTTCTCCTTTTTCCTCTACTTTTCTCTGGAACTTCATGGAACCTACTTCCACACACAAAGGGCTCATGAATTTTTTTGAGGGGGTTCAATCTAAATATCACAAATCATAGCGATTTCTACTATGGAATCTGGCTGAAGTACTGATGTGTGTGAATAAATTCCTCTCCTCTTGTAGCTCTGCTTGTTTTGAATGCAAACGGTGCAAGAAACAGTAACTCCTTCAACAGGAAATGGTGATCAGTGGAATGCTTAAAAATAAATTTATGAGTAATCAAACTGTGACTATAGGAAAAATATCTTGCCTTATCTTACAGAAAATCATCAGGGGAGGGAAAATGGGTGAAAAGCTTAACTATGAGTTGTTAAAAACAAGATCTGATGTCTTTAAAATGTGTTTTCTGATGTTCTAACCCAAAGCAGAAGGTGAAATGTGTTACTCTAAGTGGGACACTGTGGGTGTGAGATAGATGAAAACCCAGTAAGCCATCCTCATTGTGCAAAGAGAACCCTATCTGTTATCTACCTACCATGGTGCTGACTTCTCTGAGGCTGCAATGTAGGAAATTTTGCAAATAATTGGTATATCAGTAGTGCCTAGTCTTTTCAGCAGGCCAGTGACTTCATAGCTGCTCTTTCTGAGGCCCACAACCTTTTTCATGTCCTACCTTTGCACTGAACCTGCAGCTAAGCAGGAACTTCTTTTATTAGTGCATCAGCGTGGGCACCTCTGCAACAAATTAGGGGAACTCATACTGCAGGCAGGCAAGGGAGAGTTACAGAGCTCTTCATAATGGATTGCAGTCAGGTAAATAAGTAGAAATTGGCTGTAGTTCCTCTGTTTCCCTAAAGAAAAGGAATAAGGCTCCTTAAAAAAAAAAAAAAAAAAGCAGTGTTATTGTGCCTACTACATTTTTCTGACTAACTTCTGTTTTTTGGTTTGCTGAACCATGAGTCTTCTTTTTATTTCTGAAAATCTTACAAAGTGGAACACACAAGGGGAAAGTAAAGCTCGTAGATGCAGAATAATTTCATTTAAATAAGTGAAATTATTCTGATGAAACACTGGTAGAGGGAAGAAAATTGGTCCTGAAGACTGTCAGCCCTTTAGGTCAAGGATGGTTTTGGTGAGATGGACTATGCCGAGGATATTGGGAATGCTCCTGGAATACTACACAGAGAAAATCCTCTTAGAATATTCTATGATTTTCAATAATATGGAATTGTAGATTATTTATTTTCTCTATTGAACTATATACCTCTTTGTTTTAGCCTGAACCAGACAGTGAGATACTTCAATACACACATAGCTCAGAGTCCTTGTAGGAGGCGGCCATGAGATTTCCAGTTGATTTTAGCAGAAGAATATGTTTAAATACTTAGTTCAACAGCAACAGTTGCATGGTAGGAACTATGGTTTAACATGTAAGAAGCAGACACTGCTCCTGGGACTAGAATCTGAGGTAGCCTCTGGAAAAATTAGCAACAAGTTTGACCAACAGATGGATTCATCTGACAAAGCCATGCTTCTCCTGGGATAAGGAGAAGGAATCACTGGATCCCAGAGTTTTCCTTCTGTGTTTGAAAGTCACTTTACATTCTTTGAATTTCAAGGGAATGCATCCCTCATTTTTCCTCTTTGCCATCATCTTCACTGATTTAGTGAGGAGTTTGTATATATATATATATATATATATATACACACAAGTATATATAAATAGCAAAGAAAGCTGAACGTTTGCTTCTCCTTCCAGCACCTGTGATATCTGAAGTACATTCTTCTCTGCATTCCTATAGTGCTTGGAAAATGAAAACCGCCATTGAGTGTTTTACTTTTTTTTT